>NW_019059875.1:982110-1009079 GCF_000696155.1 Zootermopsis nevadensis | reverse complement strand
ATGGAATCTACGACAAAATCGGTTCAACAGTTTCCTACATATAGGTCTTGAGAACTTCCCAAGGTCATATCTTCTCACGATTATTTCTGCCAAACGGTAAACACCTGGTCGACCATACTCATGTCAGAATGAGGTCACGTATAGGTCAAGCTCATATGGAATCTACGACAAAATCGGTCCAATAGTTTCCTACATACAGGTCTTGAGAAATTCCCAAGGTCGTATCTTCTCACGATGATTTCTGCCAAATGTTAAACACCTGGTCGACCATACTAATGTTAGAATAAGGTCACGTATAGGTCAAGGTCATATAGAATGTCCGACAGAATCGGTCCAATAGTTTCCTAGGTACAGGTCTTGAGAAATTCCCAAGGTCATATCTTCTCACGATTATTTCTGCCAAACCTTAAATACCTGGTCGACCATACTCATGTCAGAATGAGGTCACGTATAGGTCAAGCTCATATGGAATCTACGACAAAATCGGCCCAATAGTTACCTAGATACGGGTCTTGAAATATTCTCAAGGTCATATCTTCTCACGATTATTTCTGCCAAACCTTAAATACCTGGTCGACCATACTCATGTCAGAATGAGGTCACGTATAGGTCAAGCTCATATGGAATCTACGACAAAATCGGCCCAATAGTTACCTAGATACGGGTCTTGAAATATTCTCAAGGTCATATCTTCTCACGATTATTTCTGCCAAACCTTAAATACCTGGTCGACCATACTCATGTCAGAATGAGGTCACGTATAGGTCAAGCTCATATGGAATCTACGACAAAATCGGCCCAATAGTTACCTAGATACGGGTCTTGAAATATTCTCAAGGTCATATCTTCTCACGATTATTTCTGCCAAACGTTAAACACCTGGTCGACCATACTAATGTTAGAATAAGGTCACGTATAGGTCAAGGTCATATAGAATGTCCGACAGAATCGGTCCAATAGTTTCCTAGATACAGGTCTTGAGAAATTCCCAAGGTCATATCTTCTCACGGTTATTTCTGCCAAACCGTGAAAACCTGGTTGACCAAACTCATGTCTAAATGAGGTCACGTATAGGTGAAGGTCATGTCAAGACCACGACAAGGTCACGCAAACTGAGAATTAGAGGCCTCAAACTCTTCAAGGTCACTTGAAGTACAATTTCCTCACGCATATACATAGAGAACTGTGGGGATCTGATTGAAATTGCACACATCATATATAGGTCATAGATTGGTCAAGGGCATATGAAGGTCACAATATATATTCAGTGACTAATTTCTGATAAGATAGATTACCTTAAGTTGAGTTACGTTATGTTAGGTTGGGTTGGGTTAGGTTAGGTTCAGTTAAGTTAGGTTAGGTTGGGTTAGGTTAGGTTGGGTTAGGTTAGGTTGGGTTAGGTTTGGTTAAGTTAGGTTTGGTTAGGTTGGGTTAGGTTAGGTTACGTTACGTTAGGTTGGGTTAGATTGGTATAGGTTGGGTTAGGTAAGGTTGATACAGCGTGCTTTGGGTTGTATTAGCTAGACCATACTCATATCAAAATGAGGTCTTGTATAGGTCAAGGTCATATGGAAGTCGTGACGAAATCGGCCCAGTACTTTGCCAGATATAGTTTTTCAAAATTATCAAGGTCATATTTTTTCACGTTTATTTCTGCTAAACCAAAAATACCTGGTCGCCCAAACTCATGTGAAAATGAGGTCACATTTAGTTCAAGGTCATATGGAAGTCACGACAAAATCGGACCAATAGTTTCCCAAACACAGGTGTTTCAAATTCTCAGTTGTATATCTTTTAACGCGTATTTCTGCCAAACCGTAAATACCTGGTTGACCATACACATGTGAAAATGAGGTCTCGTATAGATCGAGGTCATATCGAAGTCACGACAGAATTGGCCCAATCGTTTGCCAAATACAGGTTTTTAAATTCTCAAGATCACATATTTTCATTTTTATTTCTTCGATACCGTAAATATCTGGTTGACCATACCCGTGTCAAAATGAGGTCATGTGTAGGTGAAGTTCATATTGAAGTCACGACAAAATCTACCTAATAGTTTGCCAGGTGCAGGTCTTTAAAACATAAAATACTGATTATCATAAAAATTATACGATGTAAAGCACACATTTTCGTTGGGACTGCTATTTATGTTTGTAACGTTTTTCGATTCGGTGAATATTTAATAAAATGCAAAGAAAAATAATTTCATGTGGTCTGTAGTTTAGCTAGTTTACCTACTATAAATTTTATTTGTAATATGCTACATCAAGACCACTGGGATATGAAAAATATTGACGAATTCTTTTCTAAAACAATAGGTAATTTAGATAATAGAAACATGGCTATATATGCCTTATATGTATTGTGGATAGCACTGCAACTGTGCAACTGGTCAAACTTAACAACAGAAACAAAAGCTGTTTTACACAGAAAGTCGCTTATAAATAAAGCAATTAACAATAAACAATGTTCTATATTACTATACTAGCGTGTTCGCGGGTTGTCAGAATGGTGTTCATTTTTCGTCGAACATTCTCAGTTCACATGCCTCTTAGGATCAAATATTTTTTTGAAATCTTAATTAACAAATGTACGTAATTGATTTTTTCTCCTAGAGTGACAGACACATTCTCGGCCCCCCAAAAAGAAGAACGTTTTTCCAGATTGTGTCTTGACAGATTTCAAGTCTTGCCTAATCCTGTGATTGATTCCCTTCCCTGAAATCATAAGCTAAGGATGTGGAGAGGGGGCAGTGGCAATGAACATGATTGGATTCGAAACCTCGAACCCCTTGGCCAGTGTGACTAGCCGGGAGAATAATGTAATCTGTTTTTCTTTATTTTTAGATTTAAAATGATGTTTGGTATGAACACTAGCATTATAGCCTGTACCTACGTTGTCTTTTTTTTTTACTTCCCGTCCCACATTCCAAGCTAGTTGACATACATCGGGCCATTACATACGAGTATTATGAATAGATAGGAATAACCTGCATCGGTGTGTGCACAGTATGTCCCGGAAAAAGGAAAACCAGGTCACAGTATCTTTATGCTACAGTCAATGATCGATATCCGCAAACGTGACATGATTTTGGTACAGGAATAAAAAATGATCTCTCTCTAAGGGGAAAAAACATAGATTAAGGGTGTCTGAGAACAAAGTGTTGAGGAAGTTATTTGAACACATTTCAGATAACGTGAATTGGGAGAAATTACGTACTAAGAAGTTTCATAATTTGTGTTCTTCCCTAATATTGTTATTGCCCTTGAATGAAGACGTATGAGATGGACTAAACCTGTAGCATATATTGATAAATGCGAAATACACACAAATCAAGAGCCATCGGCCTAGAGGCCTAGCCGTAGATGGGATGTAATCACTCACTGAGAAACAAGATGTGAAGGTGTGGAAAATCCAATGGCAGGCTGTTGTGAATACGGTAATGAACTATCGGTATTCTATAAAATCGGGGAATTTCTTGACTAACTTAGCACTATAACGTGCTCAAGAATGGTCTGCATCATGTAATTTACCGTCTGAGAGCACTAACGTGCTTCGATATTTTTGACAGTTGGAAATACTATGGAAAACCGTTTGGTTTTCGGTCCATCTGACATACCCTCAGAACTACGACCAAATCGTATCATCACAAAATATGGAAAACCGTCAAAATATTGGTCAACTTAAACGTACGATTGCGTAAGCCTACACGTAAGTGCATACAGTACAACAGTGATCGAACTAGCGTATGTCGTTCAGCCGTGCATATGTTTGAATATATTTAGACATTGTTGCTAATTAGTTCCTTACATAGCTTAACCAGCATATTTAATAAATTAGTTATTTCATAGCTGCAGCGAATTTGTTAGATTAGGTAGTCCAAATTAGTTAGTAAGTCGAATTCTGTTCCTGCAAGAGACTCCAAAGGAAATACGAAGATGACCGAAAAGATATCGACAGTAATTATCATTACTAAGCATCGAAATTTCTGATGACCAGCAGTTCTGAGGTTGTGTTCCTTTAGTTCATCGAAATGAATAGAATATCTTTTTGTTTCAGGAGCCAGCACACCATGAAGCCGTCTTCATGGTACGCTTCCACACTAGTTGTGGTGTTTTTCTACCTGTACGTGTTGGCTGTCCAGTACATCCGCGCCGAAGAACTGCAGAGTGAGAGGAGTTCGAGTCGCATCACTTTCGACGACAAAACTAGCGTCGATTCGATACACGTGAAGGAACTCGGAGATCCCTCTGGTTCTTTGAGATCCGTCGGCGTCGGGAGTGTTTCTGACGCCGGTCCAAGTTTATATCCCACCGAAAATCAAGGTAGTTCACTTCACTCTGTGGGTATAGGCAGTTCTTCAGATGTGTCCCCGAGCTTCTATCCTGGTAGTGTTGGTGGTGACAGAGAAGTTGGTATCGGAAGTTCTTCCACAGCAGGTGAAACGCCAGAAGTTACTTCATACAGTGACAAAAGTGAAGCTACTGGACTGTACAATCCCGATAGTGCTGGATCCCTTCGTGCGGTTGAGAATGCTGGCCTGGACCGTGCCGTAGGAAACAGTTACCGCCCTGGTTATTCTTACGATCCAAGTTACAACAATCATAATCAATTTTACAGTGGAGGCGATTCTCTGTCTGCTGCAGCAGCAAACATCAACTCCCATCATCAGGATGGGTCCTACTCTTTGGACTTCAAGTATCACAACTACGACAAGTTGACAAAGTTCCTGAGGACAACCTCATCCAAGTTCCCAAACCTCACAGCACTGTATTCTATCGGCAAATCTGTCCAAGGTAAGAACTTCGCCTGGTAAGTTTGTAAGTACCCCATCAGGTTCCCTGCCGGGATCAGTCCCACGATTCTTGCAAACTTCACAAAAACTCCAACCCACTCCACGGTACAGCTGGCAGTTAACCATCTTACCAACAAACGCCGAAAAAGCCGAATATTTTTCAACACGTTCATACTAATTCGCCATAGGACTCTACACTTATTAAGATAAAACCTATTCACAACTTGACAACATATTTCTCTAGTAATTAATATTTTCGATCAAAATGTTGTGTTCTTTTCCATTTCTTCAATATGTGCTACATGTCTCGTCCAATCCATCCTTCTTTATTTAATAATTATACAAATATTAGGTTAAGAGAGCAAGCCATAAAACTCTTCATCGTGCAGATGTTTGCTCTTCTGGCATATGATGACTTGAAGTCTTGTAAGCTGTTACCATATTTTCGGAAGAAATCATCGTCTCCATTTTCATGACCCAGAAGACCACAAGCCAAATGTTCACGATCGTGAAAGCCTCAAATCTCAGTCTCCATGATGTAAATTTCGCCTGTCAATTTTATGGCGTTCTGAATGGTATTTTGAAAAAAAATCGCCTGATAGATTAATAATGTCGGTCTCCGAACATTCGTCTGTCCACATATGACTCGAGAATCACCGAACGTATTTCCATTAAATTTTATTTTGGGCAGTTTTATTTGAATTTATTGAGATATTCCAACTGTGACTAGGACTTGACAGCAATAACAGACACTTTATACTAAGAGCTATATGCGCGTCTGCGCGCATCTCCTAACTCGCTAAATAATCATTCCTATAGTAGCGAAAAATATGACGAACAAACGATTATAGATTCAAATGAAGCACTTTTGTCTCAAGTATTAGGATTTTTGAGACAACTAAACAAAAGGAGTTTCTATGCTGTGTCATCTTGAGAATCATTGGATTGATTTTAATCAAATAATATAATGGGGGGTCCCCCTTAGTTCCTCCCCCCAAGGGAATGTTTTATGCTATTTATAGAACAACATCAAAGTCAGCATATATGATAGGAAAATCTAAAGGCAGAAGCAGAGAGAACGAGCTGGAATTGTTATGCTTGCTTATTTGATCTCTCTTAGGTTATGTCACTTAATTCGGCAGTGTGTTCTCAGACAGCCACAGAGTGACCGACTCGGTGTCATTCTCATGTAAACAAAGAGATATCACACTAGAATTGTCCTCAAGCGAACAATTGCTGCAAGTATAGTACGAGAGGTCGATTATTTTACTCGAGGGGCGGTCAGCCTCAAGATAAAAGAGACCGTAGCCTTGCCAAATTACACGATTTAAGACAACATAAAAATCGCACAACGTTGCAACACGAACAGCAGAGCACAGGCGAGTGAAGGCAACTCAGAACGTGCAGCGCAGCAGAAATGGTACTTACGAGACGCTGAAGAATGCAATTTGGTTATAGGTTTTAATTTCACAAATATTTAACTACACACCTGATGCAAATATAGGTCTATAGGCCTACATAAAACCTCGCTGGTTAAAAGTGCGTTTTTTATGACTCTGAGACAAAAATGTCAATCTTATGGTTCTCGAAGGAAAAATCGTGTCATATCTTCGTCCGCTCGAAGTTAAGTTCAATACACTATTTAGTAAAATTAGTACAAAGATTTATATGTGCCTATTAGCTCAGCAGAGTACATCTAGTGACAATACATTTGAAAAATAAATCAGAGGATATACTTTAGCAAGGGTTACACATCACTGCATTCAAACCGATTTTGAAAGTGAAACATGCGTTGTGAGAATGTTAAAATAAAAAGCCTAACAGAAACTGGCATACATCAAATTTGCTACTGGAAGCAACCTTAGTTAAGAGACGTTATAAATGTAGACTGGAAGCCATAAACATGGCCTATTTGATAATGTAGTTTATCTGTTATAATGGTGACAAGCAACTGAACTCAAGAAGGCAGGGTCCCTGAAATGACATGCACATTTTCTCCCAGTTGTATGGGAAGGTATAGCAATGGAAAGGCCATTTTAACTTGTGGAGGAAAAAGAAGGACGCACATATGTTATAAGAATTTGCATGCTTAATTTTACCTTCTTAATAAATATGACGTGTATATAAACACTTGCTTTCTTAGACAGAATATCTTTCTGAATATTAATGTGCTAATGCCGACGTGTAGACAGGTACACGATACACACGTGCAAAAGAAGCCTACAGTCAAATGGATTTTTTTAGCAGTTATTGTTAAACAAGTATTGAGAATAACAAATACGGGTCCTCCAAAATACGAGTGCAAAGTACTAAACCATTACATTCAGTTCGAATTACAGGTGCCCTATTCTCGTGCGTCCCACAGTTAAAATTCGTGTCCATCAAACGGTTCCTAATTCTACGGTATAGGCCTAGTCATTCTGAAAGTTTATTGTGGTTTATTTCTTTACAATCGTTTTTATCCGTTTGTATTCACTTCTTAGTATGAGAAGTTAAGGACCGAAATGCATTTTTGGCCACTTTATCTATTTATAAGGTACGCCCATGGCATGTATAAGGAAATATAAAAGAAACCTGTTAGACTGGACGACTTCCAATTCCCTGGCAAGTAAACAGTAGCTCTCGGTATTAGTAAACTTACAATCTAAATTTCCTTTAAATGCGTTGATTCAGAACGCAGTGTAATCACATCGTGATTGGGACTCATAACTCGTATTTTGGAGGTCCCGGGTTCGTCACCCTCATAATAATGTCAGCGCGCGCTTTTGAATCAAAAGTAGTGAGCACACACACATGTAACTTACAGAGATAAATGGTGATGTATCCATTATATCTTCCCAATGCAGTACTGAACACAGAACACAAGTAATGAGCATAGAAAGCCACTAATGACAAACACAACAAGAATAGTATATCCCAAATATATCTCAAAGAGATGTGCAGCACACGCGACACGACCAAAAATACACTACGCCATTTGTTCTCGAACTAGTTACAATTAACAGCGCCGCCTATGTTGTAGATTTTATCTGTGAGCGCCACTGCTCGGTGCGGTCCCGTGTGACAACTAAATAACACATTGCGTTGAGTTACGTACGGTCCGTGGAGGCTAATGAATATATATATATATATATATGCTTTACGGTTTGGTGCCGTTTAGTTTTATGACATTCTTGAGAAAATAGGTCAAAAGGCAAAAATAAGAAAATCTATCATAGGCTAAGTTCGCTATATTTATTGGCTGTTAGCTAAAATTCATGTTTATTCATCATAATTTATTTGGGTTTCTCATGTTGTAAGTGGGTTCCTTGTTACCACGGCGTAGACCATCCTCAGGTTGCGGATGAAGGAATAGGCTTCCACATAGCTGCTGAGTAAGCAGTGCAGACAGCCAATGGGGTTGGGCAGGGGCCTAATAACTACCCAATTTAAAAAACCCAGCATGTCATGAAATATTAAACATAATGAGGAGCTCCACAGTTTGTACTTTTCACCAAATATTATTAGAATTATCAAATAAAATGAGTTTGGTGGGGCATGTGAATTGTAAGAAATGCATGTACAATTTTGGTTGCAAGACCTGAATAGAAGAGACCACTCTGAAGACTTATGCATTTATGGGATAGTAACATTAAAAAGGATCTTAGGAAAATAAGAGTTTGGGGGATGTGGACTGAATTCATATAGCTCAGGACAGGGATTTGTAGTGGGCTCTAGTGAACATAATGTATCTTGGATTCCATAAAAAATAGAGAAATACTTGACTAGCTCAGTGTACTGTTAGCTTCTCAAGAAGGGCTCTGCTCCATGCATTTAGATTATTCAGGTTTTTCATGTGGAATTTATAATCTGACAGGTTTCAGAGTTAGAAAGTTGCAACCAAGATGTGCCCATAAAATATTTGCTTTATGAGAACACATAAAGAAACTACAATTTATGCCAACTGGGCTTGAGAGCAATAGGTCGCTCAAAAGTAACCTGGAGGCGAAAAATCCTAAAAGAAGCTTTACAAGCTGGTATGTCCTGGAACAAAGTCAAGGCTGATGACAATAGGAACTTTTGGAAGAAGTTACAAGTCCTTAATTCCTGTAAATTCTGCCATCCATTTGTAAAATTTAAGTCACAGAGAAAATGTTTTTTATATAAAATGCACAGAAACATTTAAAATATTTCAAGTAAATTTCATGTGACTATCATCATTACTTTAAAATATAAGGATTTTACCTAGTTCCCATGTTGTTATGTGATATATTTTTACCTGTATTTTCATCTCAGAATTTCTTATCATCTCAATGGTTAAACTGGTGGAAAGGAAGTAGAAGTACAGACATGGGATCACCTATAACAACACTTCATTCCAAGTTTCATAAAAATCAGCCAACTGATTTAAAATCTATTGCGGGCATATACACATATAGCCAATATTCTGTTATGGACCTACGATAGCATGTTAAAATTAACCCAACTTTTTGTTTATACAATCCAAAAATTCAAAACAGCTAATACCATACAAAGACATAGGGCACAATCATGTACCACTTGAAAAATGTACATTCTCATGACATATTTTAATGTTATTTTTCCATCACCTTCTAAGCCATCCACATGGCCGGAGAGATTTTCCAATAAATTTTGCGTGAATTTGCTTCTCCCATCCAAACTACGTGTTCAATCTATCCTGATTTTGGTTTGTTTATCTACTTCCTATTCAACGAGACAAGATAGTAGACACACACAAGAAAGTGCAAGACCATCAAGCAACCCCTTGTTATGTGAGTTCCACTGGCACTTTCACCCTTTGATCACTTTAACTTGCATGTGCTCAACTACAGGACTGCTCACATTCATCTGTTTACAGCAACTATCCTTCTCCATGAAGGGACTGCAGTTCAACTGCATAAATATAACGTTCCTTTATTGAGTCTAAATATTTTCTTCCACGCCTTCCTTGTTCTCAGAGGGTTGCAATTTATAGTCTTCTCTCAAAGTAAGAAACCACTTTTCATAACCATAGTAAAATAATAAAAGATTTACTTGTATTTAATGTCTTATAATATTGTTTTAGGTCGAGATCTATGGGTGATGGTAGTATCAGCATCCCCATATGAACACATGATTGGAAAGCCAGATGTTAAATATGTTGCCAACATGCATGGGAATGAAGCAGTTGGCAGGGAGTTGATGCTTCACCTCATTCATGTAAGTTCTACTAGTTAAAAGTATGTGGGATTAGCAGTTTATATTGATACTGCAATTTCTAAAGTGTAGACCTTGTGATCCTGAGACACAGGTGTGAATATATCATATTTCAACATGTTTTCAATCTCTTAAAAATTGTTACCAGAGCAATGAACTGAAATAACAGCAGAATATTCACTGATTACACAAGAATTTAGTATAAAAATGTGATACCAAATTTGAACAAATATAATCTGCACTTCACGATATTTCAGACTGCCAACTTAAAAACACACCTCACAAGTGTAACATCAACATCTTCCTAAGACACTTCGACTATAGGCAAGTCATCTAACAGGTCTGACAGCCAAACCTCTCCATCTTCCCACAATGCTTCTTCTTGATTTCTTTCCATGGTCTTCCCTCTGTGTGATATCTTTCCTAATCTGTTGCTCCCATCTTGATTTCAGACTCCCACTTGTGTTTTCTCCTTTCACTTTCACATCTGACCTCTTATCAGTGTTGTAGGAGGGGACAACATTCAAGCAGGAAAATGCATGTCAGAACAATACTCAGTAGGGAACTACACCCTGTTACCTCCTAGGTAACTGAGAAGCTCTTGTAAGAACCCAGAAAACAAATAGCTAAATGGAACTACACTGAATCTGTTAGATTCAGGAAACCAATAGTGTATTTTTAATCTGCTTTCAATAACTATATAATATATGTAAGTTAATGCATAAAACTCCGGTTGTCAGTCATAGTGATTATCCTATCCTGCTAGAATAGGTGGTGACCATTTCTTCTTCATACTTAAGACTTAATGTGAAATGGCATTTGCTGTCATGAAGAAATAATACCAATGTTAGAAATAAACTAGTACAGACTCCTCCAGTACCAAGTTTAATTCAGTAGTTTCAGAACTAAATAAGCAGACAAGAAACAAACAGAATCACACTGCCATTATGTACTTATTCACACAAATTGTACAATGAACAAATAATAATTCAGATGGGCATATTCTTACTACACTAATACACCAAACCTATACATTCCCTCTTATAGAAAATGTCTGCTAATTTAAATTAGATGGCTAAAGCTTCATATGCAATAGCAGACATCACAGGAGTAGTTTAATGTGTGGGCAGGAACTGTTATTTTTACATTAAGCTTCCTTAGTAAATAATAACATATATGGTAATTAATTTCAGTACCTAGTGACAAGCTACAACAGTGACAACTACATCAAGTGGCTACTGGACAATACTAGAATCCACATCCTCCCCTCAATGAATCCAGATGGTTTTGAAGTTGCCAGAGAAGGACAGTGTGATGGTGGTCAGGGCAGGTATGAAAAATTAAAACAGATTATCAAACTGAAGTTTCTTACATATTTCACTTTCTTTTTTATCATATTCAGCTAAGGGTTTCAAAAATTCTCACCTCTTCCATTTCTTTTGTTTCTATCACCTCATATCCATGTCTCACTACCATTTATTTAAATATACAACATATTAATCTGTGGGAACTACAAAACTTTAAGAACATTAAAATCCAAAATCATAATTTACATTTCAGTTAAAAAAGTATATTTTCCTTTCATAGTGATAAGCCTGGTTTACAAACTTCTTTGATATTAAACTTGTATTTTAATTGCAGGTACAATGCTCGTGGGTTTGATTTGAATAGGAACTTTCCAGATTACTTCAAACAAAATAACAAACGTGGTCAGCCAGAGACAGATGCAGTTAAAGAATGGATTTCTAAGATCCAGTTTGTCCTCTCTGGTGGGCTGCATGGTGGTGCTTTGGTTGCCAGCTACCCTTTTGATAACACACCTAACTCCAGTAAGTGTCATAGTATAAGATATAGGTATTTAAGTATACAAAACTTACTACATTAGAAACAAACGTAAAAATATCACCAGAAGGCACAGACTTATGTTCTTGTAAACTTTTCTGCTCTCCTCATCAGTACAGATGAGAGAGGTTATAAATTTAAGAAGAGTTGCCAGCTCACACACATTATTTTACACTTTATGCATGGCAACACTTTGCTTTATTATGTACTGCATCATGACACATATTATCATTATAAACTATTAACAGATTTACAGTATTATGGTAATACACAATACTGTATTTTGTGCATCCAGTTCAACATTGTAATTGCAAACCATGTTCTTCCTTTCCAAAAGAATTTCCACTCAAAATACACATTTATTCCAGGGTTTTGCTCCTATTTTCTGAACAGTGTATGTAGTTTACCTCAGGAACATAGCTAAGAATGCAACTGGTTATTGACTGCCTGGAGGGATTTACTTATAAGAATTCTTTCCTGCACCACCATTATCTAGAATGATTCTAGAGAAGAAATGGGCAATTATTCTTTGCTTCAAAGAAAGCCTACAATTTGAACCTAAACAATAATCAATTATTTGCCCTGACTGAACATTCTGTATACCCAAAATACATAAAATAATTAATTTTGACACAATATCCTAATTCTGATTCCTGTTCTCAAATTTTTGAGACAAGCATTAAATCAGATACAGAGGGAGCCCCACCTTACTTTCTCATATCCAGTTGTAGGTACAGTAAATTAAAATAGAACATGTGTGTTGTTTAATAGAGCCATGCTATTAATACCTGAACATCACAGCAGTCTGGACTGAACTTTTTCACAGATTGTATTTTACTTACCCCTGCACTAGGGCTCACTGGGTGTATCCAACACACAGCAGATACAGCATTAAGTAATCACTCATTAAATTAATACCAAGATTAACAATTGGCTTGAGTTCTGTGACATGATGCTTAGCTATAAAACCTCTTTTACATATAAAATAGGCAATGTTTCTAATAAATCATCATAAACATAAAAGTAAATTTTTGCTAGGCAATATCTATGTTTTATTTCTGTGCTACACCGGATAAGACGTGTATATATAGACATGTCAACAGAAGACATACTGTTCTACAATATACCTAATAATGGACTAACCTATTACCTGTGAAATGTTACATGATAAAATGAAGTTGAATAAAAATTGTGTTTAAACCTTCAAAAACCCACTTTCATCCTCCCAAATTCTACTTCAGAATATATAAGAGAACTTGTTCCAAGATTTGAAACAACACACATTTTTACAGGGAAGGGGGTTATGGATCCATAACTTTTCTAAAACATTTCAATCAGCATAAAAGAATAGAAGGATTTGGTAATAAAGGAACCAATGTATATGCAAACAGCATAGGTTATACTAAGTAATTTAACACAAAAAGATTTATTTTGAAAATTTTCAATTTTAAAGAATCCCACATCAGATAATGGACTTATTTTTTTTTTCAATTTTCTCCCTGCTGCCACATAGGAATGTGTAAATCATTTCCACTTTGTGCAGGTGAGATAAAAACATTATGTTTTGTTATTAATAATTTGTTTTATTAATGTCTCAACACTATTTTAAGTTTCACATGGCTATAGCATCTCTAGTAAACATCGCTACTAAGTCAGATGGAAAAACTGATCTAGAATTTCACTAATCTAGAATATAAGGCACTATCTCCAAATTAAATTCATCTTAACAGTTAAGTCCCTGAAATATGTACAACATATTTACAATAACTTCTACTGCGCCATTTAAACGTGTAAAACTTTAATTTGTAGTCAATCTCTGGCATGAGTCATTCTACTGAAACAAATAATTTTACCAAAGAATATTTTATGTAACCAACATGTTTATGCAAATTTTGGAACTGTTGGAATTTCTAGAAAATACAGTATTTCTAAATTGAAGTACATGAAGAAGATATGTTTCCTGAATGAAAAACTTACTGAAGTGCAAGTCAAACAAAGCACCCAATTCAATATCTCAAAATCAAAATCATGAATGTGTGTCATTCTACTCTTTTAAAATGTATCAACTCTCCAAAATGAGAAAGTAATATTCCAGAATTTGACTCCTCACTTTTAATTGGTGTGGCATCAGAAGCTGGCCATAAAATGGGAAGTGTTTAAAAATAACAGCAACTTCTATCTTGAATTAGAATTAATTGGATCTGCTGCCTTCTTTAGGTAATGCACTTTGCAGTAGGAAAATAGCCTTTCTAACAACACTCCTTCTTAATAATTTATTTTCCAGAACACCACCAAAAACACATCCTATATCCACCCAAATAGTGATAAAAGAGCAATAAATATTAGGTCACATTATGTACCTGTAACACATATGAATATTTCATAACTGTAGGCAATTACCTACATAAATAAATGTGGTCAATAAATTATTCTTTGTCCTTTGTGTTTGTGGGCCCAGTATTCCACAGTTACTCGTCAACGCCTTCACTGACTCCAGATGATGATATATTTAAACACCTGGCACTAACTTACTCCAATAATCATCCTATTATGAGTCACGGGAAAGCATGCAAAACTGGCACGCCGTCCTTCAATCAAGGCATTACAAATGGAGCAGCATGGTATCCCCTCACCGGTAAGCATTCCATATGCACACACCACATATGAAATTTAAATTTCCACTGCAGACCAAACAGAGGGAAATGCTTTATATGCCCACTGGAGCCTCTGCTCTGTGGCACTCTCTTGCATCTTTCAGACTGAGTTTTTCAGTCTATTTAATAAAACTGTTTCAGTTACATTTCACTTGTTTTCTGTGCAAAGTGTATAAACTGAATACATAATCAAAAGACCCATGTCTGTTCATCAATCCATCACCATGTATTATGTCCAAAATTACTGTGCATATTTCTGTGAAATCTGGTATTAGGGTTTCAACCTAAAAGTTTTATGCAAGTTTAATTTTGGTTCATATCAATGGAAGATAATCCTTAATAGCTGGAATCAAATTATATTATTTTTCTAAGGAAAAACAATTCATAACTCATTCAGTGTATCTGCAATAAATATCAAGGTCAATGACATTACAAAATCAAAAAATATGCATATTCCAAAGTGCAGTACACCTTTCTACACTTGTTGATAATCATCAATACTTTTAATCCAATTAGGTGGAATGCAAGACTTTAACTATGTATGGTATGGCTGCATGGAAGTAACCCTTGAGCTTTCATGCTGCAAGTATCCTCCTGCATCAGAGCTTCCCAAGTTCTGGGAAGAAAACAGAATGGTAAGTTCCCATACAAATATCTTCACAGACATGCTGAAAGACTGAATAACAAAAAATAATAATCAACACATACTTTACATTTTAAAAAATGTCAGTTTGCAGTGCTATTGGATTTGAAAAAGTAAATAATCACAAACATGCAACAAAAGAAAAATTCAAGAATTCAAAACTCCATTACATCCTGAAGATCAACATTAACAGCATGCATATAGATACATTCGCACACACAAATACATATTAAATCATTCTTACTCATTTGCTAGTCGTCAATGGTTCTTTCTCAGGTTTGTCAAGTGTCTGTAATTAATGAGGCTTATGTATTTGCAACATTGTAATTACAAACATGTCCATACAGCATTCTCCATAGTCATATTTGTACATTTCAGTCACTTGTTAAATTCCTGGCAGAAGCACACAGAGGTGTCCACGGATTTGTAATGGACGAAAACGGCAATCCAGTTGAGAAAGCATCACTCAAGGTCAAATCACGTGATGTTGGGTTCCAAACAACCAAGTATGGAGAATTCTGGAGGATTCTCTTGCCTGGAATCTACAAATTAGAGGTACACTGTCAATTATTTTTGCACAACTGTAATCTTATGATTTTTGTATATGTCCTTCCAAAACAGATCATGTCAATTTATTCAATGCACCTTTTCTTACACATAAACACTATATTTTACAACACTTATAATCAGTATATTCACTTTCTAGGTTTATGCTGATGGTTATCTGCCACGTGAACTGGACTTCATGGTAGTAGAGCAGCACCCCACCCTCCTCAATGTGACTCTTCATCCTGCTAAGGTAGGTCAAGGCCACAAGGTGAGGAATCAGAATGGGCACCGGCGGCGCCCGAGGCCTCCAAAACCTTTCTCAGCTCAACCTCTTTGGAGACAGAGCATAATTACTCCTGGTGATGGTGGTGGCAGTGACGGTAATGGGATTAGCAACAGTACTAGCAGTAATAGTAGTGGTGATAATGTTGTAGGTGATGGGGTAAGTTTAGTCAGTAGTGGTGGTGACAGAGGGGAGATAGGACACAGTGATGATGGTGGAGGGGAACCAGCAGTAACTGAAATTGATGTGATGGGGCAAGACACTCCCAGGATACAGCAATGGCTGCCTGTAGAACCATACACATACTATAGTCCTGGGCATCATGAAATAACAGACATTCCTTACCATAATTCAAATGATGATGCCTTGTACATGAGGGTTGCCCATGACACACTGGGAGACTGGCATAAATCTATGAGAAGTGGATCAATGGAAGCAAAGTCACTTATTCAGATTCTGTATTTTGCTGCTCCTCTATTTTCAGTTCAGGTTTTGTTATAAGGAAGTCATATTTTTATTCAGCTGATTGGATGTATGGCTTAATGCTTTTGTAGTACTCAGGGTTACAACTGAACACCAAATATTAATGTATAATGCTGTTAAGTGCACCATACACATATTCACAAACAGCAGTAACAGAAGAAATATGTTTCCCTTGCTTTATAACTGTATTCATGATAACATGTGAGGCCCTCATTTATATGTGGTTTATTTAATGATGTGCCATTTACCTGAAACTACACAATATACGAAGCATATTCATTCTTATTCAACCAGCCAGCTAAACTGAATATTATTTGTGACCACCAAATCCATCTGAAAAACTAAACTCAAACCAACTTGGACTAAATTATGGTTGTGGCATTTCCTCCACAGCATAATATGTATGTTCCTATACTCTTTTGATGCAAAATTCATGCTACTACTGTGACAAAAGCTGAAAAGATACAGACAGCAACCTGGTTGCAGAGGGTAGTTGAATCATGTGATGTGAAGGTAAATTATTTGTATGCAAAAGGGAATATCCATAGATTCATGACCATGGCATTGTATTATGTAATAAAGTCAGTACCATGTAAATTGGGGGAGAGAGGTCAACTATACTGCTTCTTTTTGTCTTTTAGTCAGGAATTCTCATATCTATCTGGTATAAATGTATTTCACTTATGGCATTTCAATCTACATTCCTTATTTCTTGGAACATATCTCATGCATATAAAGCAAGGGAAACTTATATGAGAGAAAATTCCATGTGATTTTGCTACTGTGCATTTCATCACAAAACAAAAGCCAAGTGTTTAGCATCATACAGTTTACATAGCCAGCCAAGTACATAAATAAAGTCTACATACTATAGCAGACACAACCATCCCATAGCAAAATCAACAGCAAAAATATGAATAAATGAGCTATTTTTGTTCATAAGAACATTAACTAAGTCTGTGATTTACATAATAATTCATCACTTACATGTCCTCAAGCCAAAACATCTCAGTGGCATAGATCAGAAGGTGTGCTTGAAAATAACTCATATTTAAGATGGCTGTCTTGTTGGACGTTGCACCATGCAGCCAGGTAGATATTGGCCAATCTTTCAGAGAAGCTTACCGTCATCATCACTATCATGGTGACAACTCATCACCCTGATAATTGAGGCAGTAAGCTCCTCTGAAATGTAAGTCAATATCTAACAAACTACATCTCAGAAGACAGCCATCTTCATACTCATCACTGTGAAAACCTGAAATCTCACTAATAAGCCACCTTGATTACATTCAAAGCATTGCAAACAATAAGTGAACATATTGACAACACCCCTTATTTACTCAGGGCAGCTATATCTCATTACAACAGTCAACTCCCATGTTGTATACATTAATTCTATCACAAAGAGGTATCCATAAAAAAGTCAGTTTTACGGCAATTTACTTGAATAATATAAATAGTGTCATCTCCTTAAACAATGTGTCTGTTACAATAACTACTTAAGACAGTGATCAATATGGTGAAATCTACACTACCACGAGAATTTCAAATTTTACATAATGATCAGCGTAACTGCAGTGCAAAGAATCAGCACACTGTCCCAACAAACCTTTAGAAAATCATTGTATTATTTCTTATCTATGCTGCAAAGCACAGATATATGAATCTTTGAAACATGCAACCGCATGTATGCACAGGCCTGATCTATGTTAGCAGTTTTTGGTGTTCATTTCTGCCATAAAAATCCAACACATGTTGCAAAGGTTACAATGAAAGAAACTGAATAAGTAAATTCTAATACTCTTTGTCACCAACATTTTTCATTGTTCATAAAGCACCATTATTTAACAATTACCAATATGTGTACACTTGCATCTGAAATGCCATTAAACCAGAACTATGGGCAAAATGTTTGTATACAGGTCACACGTGGAACATAAAAATTTGAGAAAACAAATTCATGAAACTGGTCAAAAATATAGGCTAATACAATTTCTTGTACAAGTGTCCTGAGGTATAAATTTTGACATGCACAAAATAAATACATGTGACATCCCCTTTACATGAAACATGTTTCATTACAGTAGTCTTCTGCATATATCAAGCCAAAATGGTAACAATTAATTGTACTATGGAGGAAATTTCTGCCTCCAATTTCAAGGTCAAAGTGACAGAACAGTAGTCTTAAAGGGTTTATATAAGAATGTAACAGCCAGTTACAAATTGTGATTGCATGTTGTTGTTATAATTCATGCTCCTGCCACTAGAATGTTGTTATTCTCAGGCACCCTTCATAATAATTTTAACTTTGAAGTATGAGGCACCGATTACTCCAAACATGTCATTTTCACCATTTCAGTGCAATGCTATGCCCAGAATATTGTAATGATATGCACCACAATAACAACCTAGTATCATACATTTCATTTCATCACTCTCTGCACTAGTTTTAAAGCACACATTTTGATAGGCTGTTTTTATTCATTGCCATTCATTCAGCAATAAGATAGCCACAACACTAAGAAAACTCAGCACTGATACTTTTAAACACATTACCAATTGCATAAATATGAAGATTTTTTGTATAGATGTAAATATTTCCTAAGCTTAATGCTGAATGTGTGGATATTAATGTTATACACACAAGGAATCTCACTGCACATCACAATTCTAAATATTGTGCCTAATACATAAAAACCTTAGCACAGGACTAGTCAAATTGCAGAAAATAAAATGAGTGAATTTTAAACTTTATAATGCAGTCACAGTTCGTTTCATTCAAATGTTCAACAAATGTATGGTTAATACAGTTAACATGAGTGATCCACTCCTGAAAGTCTCCACCATATACAAGACCATGACACAAGGCCATATTGGGATTATGGAAGTAATGCATAGTTCTAAATGAAGGTGAGTGATCACTGTCATGCTCAGACTACTTGCCTCTATAGGCTAATTTGATCACAGAGGTGTTCTGAATATGGTGGTAAGTTACAAAGAAAAATTCCTTGTTATTATTGAAATATAAGTCCTAATTATACACCATGAATAAACTATCATGGCTCTTAAATTAATCTGAAACTGGAAAAGCATAGGATACCCCAAAAATGAAATGAGCTTGACTGACTATGAACTGGATGATCAGGGTTCAATCCCTGACAGGGGAAGAGGATTTTTCCTCTAGCCTCTGCGTCCAGACTGGCTCTGGGGCCCACCCAGCCTCCTATCTAATGAATACCAGGGTCTTTTCCTGGGGGAAAACATGGCCAGGGTGTCACTGACCACTCAGCTCTATCTAGTGCTAAGGTTAAGAATGAGTAGGAGCTATACCTCCTCTCTCCCCAAGTGCCTACATGGCATATAATGGGACAGCTTTACTTTTTTCCTGCTCTTATCTAGCTATTATTTTTTAATAAGATAAAGTTTGCTGCAAAATGTCAATACTGCATATTCAGAATATGACATACATTAGTCCATCAGTAAGATTAAAGTAGTAATGTGTTAGAATCCAAAAATGGCTACTGAACACACAGATCCATTGCTCCATACATTTCTTCCCTATAGAAACAGTGTCCAAACGTTGTAGGCAATATATGATAAACGAATTGTATGTTTTTCTTTTAGCAATAAGTATGTTAGCTCTGTAACAGTGCATCACTTGGACCTGGGAGATGCACTGTTCAAAATTCAGTTATGGAACAGACTATTCTGAGTGAGATTATTTATGGTTTCTGTCAGTCCCTCTGAGGATAGTACCTTGAAGTATGCCATATCTTACTTTCCAGTTATTTCCAAATAATAACTGTCAAATCTCATTCAATGGTATGCATCCCTTACAGTTGATATAGTCTTTAAAATGTGACAGTATCGGGGGACAGATTATCATGTGTGTGTATGTACATGTACTTGTTTACACAATCAATGTTAAAGGTGAGATTCAGACCATAACGAGAAAGCCGCAATAACCACCCGATCACTACATTCTATGTCAATCTGGAAAAGTTGTAATTACCACAAAAACTTGTGAAGTTAGGTAAAATTATTGACTCTAAGTCACCCAAGTTTTGGATCAGAAGTGAAGCTCTAACAGAGTACTAGTATTGCAATAATGTAACAGAAGTTGAGGCCACATCTCACCTCAGTAGTAGTAAGTTATGGAGTACTGGTGGAATGATGACTGGCAATGAATAAGAGAGGAAAACCATGGTACTCAGTATCCCATGTGGACTGTTTGGAATTAACCTGGACCTCTGCAGCAAAAAGTCAGCACCTATTCATCTGAGTTATTGGCATCAAAGTACCATAAAAATGGTCAAGCATCTCTGTAATATGAAAACAATGAAAGAGTAGAAACTAAAGTTGTGTTTTATGATCTGATTTAAAGAAGTATTCATGCATTAAAAACTCAAAACCATACACATTCAAAGCTTAGAATCAAGTATGATTAATTATCTTCTAATTTTCTAAAAATATACATTAATTTCTTGTAAGTACACATGAACAAACAGCACTAATTCAGTCTTAATGCTGCAAACTTATACATCAGAATTTGCTTCCTGTTTGCAGTAATAAAGTATACATAAAGTGTTCAACTGCAAAGGTCCGGGAAGTTCCCTGTAGGCTATTTGAGAATTTTTGCTGAATGGCACTTTTCATGTATCCATGTTCAGAAGTTAAGACAAGTACAGCCAAAATATCCACAGTACAAATGTTACACTGATGGATACATATTTCTGAAGCATACATTGCTGCACATGGAGTCAGTAAGGGTTTATATACTGTTATTTTTACACATATATTAAAATATCTTCATGAACCATGTTTTCAAGCTGTCAGTGATCATCCAGAGTATAATCTTAAAACACTACATGTACATTAATCCATACAAATTTTTGTATAATAGAAAAAATTGTATTTCAAATGCAGAAAATGGAGTCAAATAGGCAATAATAGTCATGCACAAATAAAACTACTGTAACCTCTATTTGTACTTGTTTTCATCTGATTCCATCCAAATTTTTGTACTGTGCATACTTTTTTCAGTGTCCACTGTCTGGATCAAAAACAGTTTCAGGGGCTGGCTTTGTCTGTCTACTAATAATATAAAGGGGTACCTACTCTGTTAGGTTCTTTAACCTTTATCAACCATGTATGATGGCTCACACACAATCCAGCTTGCTGTGTCACAACAGCATAACCACTAAACCCTTAATCAAATAGTTAAAGTTCAGCTGACAGCCCAAATTTAAATCCCCCATTCTCAAGTGACACAGGTTAAATAAAAGCTTATCTTATCACTAGGATAGCCTCAGCTCAAAGGACCACAGAGTAGGAACCCTTTCCTTTTATATGACAGGAACACAACCAGATTCTAAAACACAAATCTTTATGATGCAGATAATGGACAATAATAACAAGAAAATATTCCTACACGATACTGAACCACTGCAATGAACCTTTAGAACAATAATTAATACTTGGAGAAAATTTAGAAATATGTCCAGCTGCTCCTGTAGTCACAATTTCAAACCTTTAAAGCCCAGTGGTACCACCTGCTTTAGCAATCAGTAACCCTGCATTTTCCCCAAAGAGTATATTTATGCGTTTTGCATAATTCCCAAAATAGTGTTTATTTCCATAAACAGCATAAATCAAATGATCTGTGTACTGGAAACGTCATGTTTTTATCTGCAACAGAAATTAAATTGTGGAAGTAAGATTTTGAAACCATTTAAATTAGAATTATTCTAATACTCTATTATTTTTCTGAAACAATTACTATTATAAAATCCATCCACTGGGCATTAACAATCACATACCATACCTATAGCATAAACTTATTTACAGATCAGTAGAGGATTCTTGTCCTTTAAACTGAGAACTGCAAAACTGGAAAACACAATACTGTACTGTAAGATCTTGAGCTTTCATGGTGACTGTACAATAAAATCCTCTCGGGCTATCAGCCGCGTCAAGTGGTTAAAACATGAAGAAACCGACATTTCGAAGTCCATCTCTGACCTCGAAACGTCATGTTTTAACCACTTGACGCGGCTGATAGTCCAAGTGGATTTTATTGTACAATACTGTACTCATCATAAATATTTTAATCAAGTCACATAACTGAATATAGTAAAAGTCTTAAGTTGCACAGGCCATATATAGGGCTGATTGTGGTCTGTAAATAAAACTTTGCAAAGTTCTCATTTATTTGAATTTCACTGCCATAATTTTGTCTTCTCTTCTGTTGTAGAAACCATCGGTATGTATATGTAAATATATGTATATATGTACATGTGTATGTATGTTGGTCTGTCATTTCAGCTAGATGACACAACAGCAATCCCTACAGACAAAACCTTACCAGTTGATGGGTCAGTTGTCTTCCCCATATCTTAGATACAAACAGTAGTATCAGTATAAGTCACTACAGTGTGTAAGTAAGAGCACCACAATCTTCGATGCTTCTATACTGTCTATCCTTTACAGATTACTCTCACTTGAACAAAATCTTTACTTTCTCGTGCATTGCATTTATAATGTCATCTGTACAATCAAGGGATGTACGCTAGCTAAACACATTTGTTACTAACTCTTCAGTGCAGAGAAGCATGCTCTCTACACTCTTGGAAATTTTTAATTTGCAGTGGACAAATAAAAATCACATAATTGCAGTATCTGCTTTATGGTACTGTGACATATCAGAGTTTTGTAAGTTCTGTGTATGAAGTGCATAATAGGAAAGCATACTAACAGAAAAGTTGTGTCCACAAGTCTGCCTGTCTACATTTCTTTTAAAAAGTACTGACAGAGTTATAATGAAATCTAGTATTGGAAATCCACAATAAAACTTGTCAACTCAATTTATTTTGTATCTGTATTGTATTGTATGTAAGCTCAAACTGAATTTTAAAAATGTTCCCAAAAATGGCTTATAATACAAAAAACTGGTACAAGATAAAAAATGTCTCATTAAGGTTTACAACATTTAGTTACTTTGATATGATGCATAGCTAACAAAATATAAAAAATAATAATTTCAAAATGCACTGAAGGGTTAACTTGATATAGAACACAAAATTCAAGTAAACATAGAAGAAAAGATCATATTTTAAAAAACATTAATGTAAAACAGTATTGTCAGTATAATGCTTCTGTATTCAGATGTTGACAGCAAACACAGAAGACATATGAACATACAAGAAGAGGTCATTCTTTTTCCAGAAAACTGTAATGTAAAAAAGTATTCATTTGTAAATATTACAGTAGCTAGTAGCTATAGTTATGTAATGCATGACAGTATGATAACTGTGAAGTGTTCTTTTGCATGATCTCTTAAATTAAAAAAATCAAAAAGTTGCTGACACCTCTCAACAGACTGGATGTGCAATTTTATTTTATTTTTTCCTTACATGACTTTAAATTTGTCACTTCTTTTCATACACTAAGCTTGGACAGTATCCATATATTATTGAAACAGCAGCATACTGCACAATTATACTGGAAATAACAAGTATTTCAATGAATTTTACAAAATTTGTCTTAAACATTTTTAGACACACCAAATATAGAAACAAATATACATTTAAAATCAAATCTCGGGCTTCAAGGAGAATAGTGACGATAACTGACTTGTGTAATACAAATGAAGTATAATTTTGTGCTTGGATTTTATTAAACAGTCCCAAATTATGTTTAATCCCAATTTGTAAACATAAAATACACTGAGTTCAGTCAAGTGCCAAGTCACAGATGGAGCTACAACTGAAGACTGAGGTTGTGATAATGTTCAAGGTGGTACTACAAAATTGGTAAAATGAAGACTGGTTATGAAAAACCAAAATATTTGGAGAAAATCCTACCCTAGGTCACTGTCAAACAAATGCCAACATGACCTGCCATGAAAATAAAGCCTGGCCTCTGTGATATGAGTCACATAAAGTGGTTGTCCATACTGTCTGTTATGAATGAAGTTAAATTTTAGTAAGCAATGGAAAAATTAAATTTCCTATAATTGCAATACCTTACACCTGAACAGACAGCAAATACTTTAAACTTAACCAAACACGACGCACATTAAGTTCATAATCCCTAAAATTATAAACAAAATTAAAATCCAATCTAACTGAAACACAGTTAAGTCAGATGATGATATATGTGTACTTCGTTTTCAGCGTCAGGATGGTTACTACCGTCCACAGCAGCAACATGGCTATTATCACCGTCCCCAGGGAGTACCTGTCAACAAACCAAATGAAAATGGTGGCATTCTGTCCTCCATCAGCAATGGATTTAATAATCTTGTCACCAACATCTTTGGTTGAGACATGCAAAGAACCTTACATAAATAAACAGTATTGCATTTATGTCTTGTGACAAAAAAGTATATCACAAGATAAATGTGGAAGTTACAGTAAAACTTCCAGAGAAAAACATTTCAATACAAAAGGTGAAAGCAAGTGTGTCAGGCTAGTGCATGTAGCATCCACATTCTCTTACTCTCAAAGTGACAAATGTGATGACAACAGCAAATACCATATTTACTTGTGTGTAAGTTTTATTAAAAATTAATCATTCTTAAAATTAGGGTGAGTGTAACACATGAAACATACACACAGCTAGGGTGTATTTGTTACTGTAACACACGAAAACCAACAAGTCCAATGTATGCAGACAACTTGAGCAGATCAATCATTTCTAAATACAAATTGTGCAGCTTCCAACAATAAACTATCATCCGACTGATTTAAAATATGAGTGCATCTGGATCAGTTTTGTTACAAAATACCACCTGCAACAATGAATGCTAACTCTACCTGCCTAATCTACAGACATCTCATATTACACAATATATTTTTTTCTTTTTCAATACCTACATTTTATTTATTTTTAAGCATGTTATACACAAATACTTTCTTTAATTTTCCAATCCAAGAATAGTTTTTTTTTACATAAGTAAATATGGTATATGCCAAGTAAATGGGTGAAATAAAGGGGCTTTTATGCAATTAAAAAGCATCCAGTTTGTTCTATATAAGTTAATTATATTTCTGAAGGAATTAATTAAGAATACTGGTATTTAGTTCAGTCACCATTTTTCCTTATGATGAAAGAGATTAAAGTGCCTCCTTGAAATTTAAATAAATCAAGTGTACTTTCAAAAGGCAATGTATTTTTAATATGCTATTGTATTATTTATAAATAAACATCAAATTATGTTTTGCAAAAACAATTCACTATATATTATTAATGTTCTTATTCTTATTCCTTGGCTCCACAACCCAGTGTGGGTCTTCGCTGTCTCCTTTCGGAAGTTTCTTAGTCTAAATTATTAATGTTTTCCTAATTCAAATGTCAGATTCAAGACTACTTTGATCAAATGCACCTTAAATCAACGTTTGTAATGTATGTCACATATGAATCAGCAGATATTAAGTGGTGCTAACCTGAAAACTGATAATATAGCAAAGACTATACGTAAGTCAAAGTGAAAAGGTTGCGAAGAATTACTGAAGGCAACTAGATACAGATAGCTGGAATGGAAATTATATCAAAAAGTAAGACCATGAGGAAAATTCAGGCATTCAGTCACCTAATCTAGAAAGACAAGGAGAAGAAAGTAGTTGCCCCTTTTCCAGTTTTCCAACACATACACATGCCAACACAAAAACATACATGTATATGTGTGCATAACCACTGCAACCGTCCTTCCGCTGACTGTTTTTCTTTTCTTACTCTGGTTGCCCCGGGATCAAACCCAGTAGCGTGCCCGGTTTGCTTGCGGTTACAGCTTGATATAAAGCGGAAGGATATAAGGAATAATAATTGGTGTAAGGTTTGTCGGTGAGCAAGATTGTCCGACTCTCAGGGATTATACGGGGACTGTGATAGTTGGAGCGGCCGTGCGCCAAGGACGTGAAATCTGTGGGGATGATCAACTGCAGACCACACCGAAGTCACCTTGGAAATATTCCACCTTTTAATTCCTTTCAATAAGTTATGCTGATTTTTGGGCAGCGCGATGATTCGGCTGTTGTATTTTGTACTTGTAATTTGATGAATCGAGGAGAAACTGTCTGCTTGCCTTGAAGAACCGAACTTTCAGAGAGCGAGCCCCAACGCAACCTCGCTTTTTATATTCCCGCAACGTAACTGTTTTTGAATTTTGAATTGAATATGACAATCCGATTCGTCCCCCAAAAAGTCACTTATGACGTCGGAAACGTGCCGAACAGCCACATTCAAATTTCATTGGTCCGAGTCGTAGTGGAGCAGCGGTCATCTGGCAATCGTCACTTCACACCTACTAGGGCGCCCCAAACCAACGGTCACTAAACCGAATGTTGGGGGAAGAGACTTTCACACGCCAGGATGGCGCCACTCTCTTTCCCAATGTGATACATTGGACAAAGCCAAAACTTAATAAAATCACTCAAATTTTGATGAAGTGAGGTGTACCAAGTATCATCTAATCACACCTCCTTCGTTCATATAAACCAGATTAATATGCCAAAGTCT
>NW_019059875.1:935934-980979 GCF_000696155.1 Zootermopsis nevadensis | reverse complement strand
GTCCCCCAAAAAGTCACTTATGACGTCGGAAACGTGCCGAACAGCCATATTCAAATTCCATTGGTCCGAGTCGTAGTGGAGCAGCGGTCATCTGGCAATCGTCACTTCACACCTACTAGGGCGCCCCAAACCAACGGTCACTAAACCGAATGTTGGGGGAAGAGACTTTCACACGCCAGGATGGCGCCACTCTCTTTCCCAATGTGATACATTGGACAAAGCCAAAACTTAATAAAATCACTCAAATTTTGATGAAGTGAGGTGTACCAAGTATCATCTAATCACACCTCCTTCATTCATGTAAACCAGATTAATATGCCAAAGCCTGGTTTACCCCTCATCTCAAGTTTCAGTCCGTTTGGGAATTGAACCACGGACCTGGACTGGCACACCACCCTCCCCCAAATTCATGCTAAATGTTTTGTCCAGTTCATTTACTCTCTCAATCAGGGAAACAACACTATGCGCTCCTTACAAAAGAACATGGTTAGTCCAGTAAAACCATATTCACATGACAAAATAAATTTTACTGCCAGTGACAGCAGTTATAATTCTAATTACATTCAGCGGTCATGTTATGTCAAGCCTACAGCTGTGATAAAATTAATATGGATGCCACTGGAATCCATATGAAAGACAGGGTCAATAGCAAATACAATCACATTATGAAAACATCAAAATAATGAGGGCTTAGACTGTAAGAAAGAAAACTGCATTGTGTTAAAAGCAATTAAAAATAAACAGTACATACATCACAGATCCTCATATGAAGAAGTCTGCTATGTAGAATGCATAGCGAGAAACATGAACAAATTTACAAGCTATAATGACAATACTATAACTTATATGTGGCAGTACATCAAAAACCCAAATAAAAAGAAGAACAAATTACAAAGCTTCTCACTACATAACTGTCCTAATTTTGATGGGAAATAGAATACATTATTTTTAAATGCCTTACTCTCAATTTATGCTCCTCCATCCTAGTGTAAGAAGACGTTCAGAATTAAAACTCAAAATATTTTATCCTGCCATTTTAAAATCAACCAATATGTATAATATATTCATATTAAAGAGACAAAATTCTTGCCACTGAACTTACCTATATGTATCACATGTTTGTGTAGAATTCAGAAACATTTGATTAACTCTCAGTATCAACAGGCACTAAATCTCGTGCAAAAATAAAAGCAGACAGCAAGGCACTGAGCTGGATATTTTCATTTGTTCCTGATGCCAAACGATTCTCAATGTCAGCCATTTTAATGATCAATCCTACAAGAGCAGATGAGGGGAGTTCAACTAGAAAAAAAGAAGAAGAAGTAACAAAAATGATAAGGAAATCACCAGACAATTAACAATGAGTATTCTAAACTGTGACAGAAAAACTAGTGACTACTGCAGAGGGCGTATAGCACATAAATATTATAATCCAAGTAATAGATTTTAATTCAGATATTCCAGTACCATCCAATAATAAGAGAAAGCATGGTATCAAAACATAAGCCCATAATGACTGACATCTGTACTTAAAAAGTTGCAAGAAAATGTACCTACTTCTGTGAATATACAGATGGACTTCTGTCAAAATGTCTTGTAGAGCCAGTCCTTTGGCAGTTCTAAGAGTTTGGATTTCTGATCTTTGTTGAGAACTCATAATATATGATAAAAAGACCAAACAGCTCCATCAGGCAACTAACTGATCGTGTACAGGTTCAACACCAGTTTGATTTCTGATACAGGGAACCTGTATGAGGAGGCAAAACTACTCAGAAATAAGTCCACCCAGCATTACAACAGAGAAGACTGGGTTCTTTCAGAAGTTATTTTTTTATTCTTTAATATTTAAATTACCTATCACTCTTGTTATTTCTCATCCCTAAAATACTGTTAATATGTTACATCTTTTCATGAACATACATTACAAAAAGTGAATAAATAAAAAACAACAACGAAGTAGAAAAACAATACAACCATAATTCAATATTACATCTTAATCCTTGTTGTTGCTGCTACTGATGATAAGTACCTAAATAGATACACACAACTTTACCAGAATTCAAGAACTGGCATGCCACTAGACACTGAACTGAATTTCCAGTTTGCCACCATGTGGAAGTGCTAGGATATGGAAGTTATAAATAAAATCACCATACTTAAAGGTCCAGAGCAATAATTTGATCATTTTCTTGAACAAATGTCTGAAGAGAAAAAAGTTACTTATATTTTCAGGTGAATAATGCAACAGGAACTAAATAACTCAGACAGTGAAGTCCAAATGTTAAATACCACACACAGCAAAGCCTGCCACTGGGCATAATTCTAAGTTAGTTATGTTCTGTTCCCAACTTCACGACGTTTTCATAAGACATACCTTAAAATTATTCTCTCACATCCTTTTTGGTCTCATAGTCACTTTCCAGAAGTTTACCCACCAAAATGTTATATTTTTAATTATTTAATTTATTTAATTATGCTTTAAGTATCTAGACTGTACAATATCATATGAGAGGATGGCAGTAAGTAATAAATTGGAAAGAATGTGGAAGGAAGTGGTCATGGCCTAATTTAAGGTACTACCTGGTACCAACATGTTATGTGCATTTCCTTTCTCCCCTATTTTGGAAACCTTGATAAAAGGATACAGTGCTGAAAAAAACCTTTGGAGAAATGAGGTACTTTCAAAAATGAGGGAATTTCTTAACTATATAAATACTTGTCAACTCTGAGAGAGACATTGCACAGTTCAGTTAGAAGAAATTATCATTCTAGAAAGTGTGACTGCTAATTTACAAACAATGACAACTAATTTACAAAAGGATACTTTTATATGCAGATGAAAAGTCTTCATTAAGCAACCATTTCACAATGTTGGAAATGTCATTTTTCAAAGGATGACCAACACATGTATAAACATTATCCCCTGTGACTTCCTTGTATGCCATAGATGTACTCTGCAAAATGTTCAGTGCTTTCCTCATATCTCCCTGTGCAAGTGTTAGTAGTGCTGTCTTTCCATCTGCTGTTACATTTACACTACAAAAGTAAAAAACACAAATTATTAATGTACTTTGCTTACAAATCTTTAATGCTTAATACTTAAATTTTATGTGAGTCTCAGTAAAGGCATGGCAAACATAAAGAAAAGTGCCAATATTCAGGTGTGTTAAAGGGATGAAGCAATACATTTTTTTTGAAGTAAATTAAAAAATACAGCTGTCCCCAGTACCTATCATCGAGAAACATGAGGGGGAACAGAGAATGTGTAGCTTCTAATTTTTCCTGAGAATGGCACGAGGATGAATTGTCAGCATCACACCCCAGCCACACTTTACTCCTACAAAAGAGCCTCTGGTACCCACTGAGCAGGAGGCTGGGTGGCCCAGAGCCAGTCTCTGGATGCACAGGTTAGAAGAAAAATCCTTTGCACTGCCAGAGACTGAATCCTGGTCATCCAGTCCATAGCCAGTCACTATATTGACTAGACAACCCCAGCTCATTAAATATTTATAAATATGTTTAAAATTGTAATTAATAAGAAATGATAATTTGAAACAAATTTTTTGTCATTACTTAAACTTCTACTATACCCTTACTGGTACTGTTAATACAAAATTATCAGTTATTATTTCTGTGTTTTGTTAGCAGGAAATATTCAGTAAGACAAAAAGCTGCTTACCACCAACAAAAGAAGCAATGAGTAACGTTTAACACAACAATGCTCCTATGCCCAAGTATCAACCCATGAAGGCAAATAAGAATACTTGAAAAAAAAAACTGCACTTGTTCTAGATACACTGACAAACTAAATAAGGCCATGTGGTTTACCAATGCCATAATAAATTTTTTTTCAAAGGAACACTAACTTCTCCTGGTTTATGACATATTCCAATCTTGGCGAGATCTGCTCAGGTGTAAGTGGTGCAAATCGGAACCTTGTACATCGTGACTGCAGTGCAGGGATTATTTTGCTCAAGTAATTACAGATAATGCAGAACCGTACGTTTTCTGTAAACTTCTCTATAACTAAAACAGATTAAAAAGAAAAGGCATATACAACTTCCAATTAATGGTACAAAAAAATCACATCACTACAGTGGAAAAAATACTATATTTATGAGAGGTGTTTAATAAGCAACATCTCAGGACCACTTTTGATGTCTAATAAAAATATGTCAATACAATGCACCACGGCAAAATACCAAAAAGAAGACCCTGGTTATAGGTATGAGCATTAAAAACATTATAAATAAGTAATAAACTTTTTAGATTTCATTTCAAAATTCACCCCATCAAGTGTATGCATTTAAATCATTCTGCAACAGAAGTATTATTTACACAAATTCTTTGCAAAACCATACATAAAAAATACAATAAATATATCTGCACATTAATTTCTAACAAAAGTAAATTACTTCGCCTTAAAGCATTCTGAGCATCATTAGTCATGGCATCTGCTTCATCTAGAATTATAAGTTTAAAACCAGCACTGAAGATTGTTCTGGTGCTTGCAAAACTTAAAATTTGACCACGAACAATGCCAATTCCCCGGTCATCTGAAGCGTTCAGCTCCAATACCTGAAAAAGACACTGTACATTAAACAAGGATATGAAAAACTTAAGTTTAATGAAAACTATAAAACTCAGATCCTTATAAAAAGTGTAATGTAGTGAGGATCATTTGAACAATGATTTGTTGGTTTACAGGTTATTTACCAGTGTCATTTAGTGTTTAACTACATGACAGAAAAATTAATCACAGTGAAATGTAAAAATTGAGGAGTCATGGAGAGTTTAAAATTCAATCTCAACCCAACATTCAGAATATCACATTCCAGTCCAACAATTTTAAATTAGAACAAAAGAAATTGGACATGCCAGTTTATCATATGTGATAATGAATTCACCTCAAAGAATGAATGATAATTATGTGAACTACAAATAACCAGTTCCAAAAAATATACATACCATCGAATTAATCTGGTTTGGTGAGTATAACTGCTTGGCACAAGCAAGTATGGTGCTTGTTTTCCCAGTGCCTGGAGGTCCATAAAACAATAAATGAGGCAGCTGGTTTTCCTTAATGAATTTATTAACTGGAGAAATAACAAAAACATTGAAATTTAATAGAAATTTCATAATCATCATATATCCAAATTTTTCTCAATATGGAAACAACAGTTCAGAGAATATAAAAAATGTTACAAAATATGTTAAATGTACCAAAATGTGTTTGAATGTTGGAGGGCAGTTGTTGTATAATAATGTAAGTACAGTAATCTTACTCCCAATTTTTTCAATCCTGTGAAGATTTTCACAGGTCCTGTCGGTATTTTCGTTCAACATAACTATATGCATTCCAATAAGCATTTCTTAAATATCATGCCAGAGGTAACTGATTCAGTAACACACTCTGTACCTTAAAATATGCCATAATCACTTCCTCTTTTACTTGTGAGCTCACCATTTACAATACTTCTCTCATAACTCATTTGAAGCTTCACAATTGTCATAGCAACACTGAATAAACAAGTAACAACAATTATTACAATTTATTATTCTGTGCAACAGTTACCCTCGCATCTGGCATCTGTTTGAAGAAGAAAAAGGCTGTAAGTGTCTTGAATTTGCCATTCTCATTCTGACTTCAATCCAAAATCTTTGTCTTGAATTGCTCCAGATCTTACGTTCAACATATCAATGACTACACAAAAGTTGGTAATTCAATTCAATTTATTCATCCTACTTTGTCAAAACATTGACATAGGATACATCTTTCAAATACATGGCTCACAAGTTATATCAATATTACCAAACAATACAAATACCTTAAATCTTACAATACAAATACAATTCATACAATACGTACTTGTTCTAATTATATCTTCATGTGAAATTAAGTCATCAAGCTTGGCTGGCCGGTATTTTTCAACCCTTAAAATAAAAATGTGCGTAACAAATTAATTTGACATAACCTCACTTCCTGATATTTTTAAAGTAAACATGTCTCACATCTTAAGAACACATAACATACCAAGGTAAATTAGAACCTCTTGTAGCTGTGACCTTTGACATATTTTTAAAGACTAGCAATTTCCATTAATCACTTCACTAGCTAATTCCAAACACAAACCGAACGCACCAATGTTTCTTCCACACACAATAACACTACGCGCCAAAAGGTATGAGAATATAGTACCTCAACCGCCGGAACCCATCTTCACATGCTGGTATTAACTGTGTGTCATTCATGTAGTCCTGTTACCGCTTCCTTGCAGTTGCCGCATCTTGTTCCCACGGTGTTGCATCGTGTGAGAAATTGAAGAAAGATTGATCCACTACTACTTACTCGTAGTACTTCAACCTCTATTTTGTTACCCTATTACATCTGCGCTTCAAAACCGCACTAACAGGCAACGGTGTCTGTGATGGGTTCTGCTGTGAATGTTCATACTTCCTGCAATATCGAGATACGCTAATTGGCTTGCTTGCTAACAAGGCATTTCAATGCACCGCTTTGTTATAACTCTCTGCATTCGTCTCCATCTTTCCACCCCTCTTCCAACCTAAAATCCTCTCAGTTACCGCAATGGACGCGCGCGGCATTGTATAGGGAAACATGACGTTAAAGCAGGTATAATGATGTGAATTATTCCATCTGAAATTGAAAATCATTTGGAAGATGCTGACAGCGTGAGAAAGAGACAGGTTTTATAACAGGGGGATATGGTATTTTAAGAGGTGATATAATTGTTAAAACCAACAACATACTGAAGAAAGGTGCTCTCATTTCAAAGTATATAACACTTGAACAACCCATTGACTCCTTAGGGATGACAGCAAACCAGTCCTGATTAAATCCTGCCAGAAGAGGGCACTGACCCTTATTTCCAGATCATATATAAAAAAGTGTTCAACCAAGTTCAAATAGTTGCATTGATTGAAATTAAAAAATTATCTCATTTCATTGTATTGTTATTATTAATTATTTTTGCTGTGTTTATTACACTGCTGCCATCACCAATTTCTTCTTGTTTTGATTATACAGTCCTTGAAGGACCTTGGCCCCCTCACACATGGGAGAGTTCTTAATCTATTTATAAATTTGGTAAGACTCTTTGGATGAGTGATTAGCTTGTCACAAGGCCTCTACATATACAGGGCACCATAGCACAACACAAAAAGACAAACAGCCATGCCTCGCATGAGATTCAAACCTATGGTCCCAGAGTGCGAGTGATCAAGGACCACGTCCCACACTGTATGGCCACTGTGACCAATATTACCTGTTTCACAATTGTCAAATGATTTACATCTATGAACCAATCATAAATATCATTAATTATGCAGGAACTGCATTAAATGTTCTGAAGAAGGCTGTCTCCTGGGTTGTTGCTCCATGTAGTCCGGTAGAAGTTTACCAACGTTTCAGAGGTCCTTTCTGCCTCCATCATCAGGGTGATGAGTAAAATGTGTGAGTGGAAAGTGCTAGAATTAAAGGAACCTGACAGGAAAGGAATGGACTAATCCTAACCAGTAGGGACTAGTGTCAGAATCAGATGAGGATACGTGAACCAATAGGAGTGTGTGGGTGTGTCGCAGCATGTGAGAGAGAGATGGAGTGAAGGAAAAAAAGAGGTCCAAGAAAGCAGCCCTTTCAAGGGCCCCTCAGAGTCCAGCCGGTGGATCACTGGACATATGGGAGGTGGGTGGTCATGATGCAGGGGAAACAGGAGATTGGAAGGGAGCACTGGCCGGGGCCGGATGTGCCCTCAAAAGGGCAGAGTAATGGTTAATGGCTCAGGCGGGACTAGCAATGCAATATGGGATACTTCTGGAGGCCTTGGAGAGAGTGAATGAGGGGCTTCCAAGACCAGCTCAGGAAAAGTCCATCCTCCCTGTTGAAGTTGTTAGGATGCAGTTCTATCTCTTTGGCCTCCAGGATCATCTGGTCCATGTATCCAGATTTGGTGGACAGGATAGAGGTGTCTTGGAGCTGGATACAGTAGCCCAGAGAGCACAACCACCCAGAAGACAGCCATCTTCAGACTCACCACTGTGAAAACCTCAAATTCTACAAAATAAAGTTTAGTTCACTACAATGTAGGGCAAAATTACAGCATGAAGATATTAACATGTTCTAAAATATGATAAAATTAAAATATTTGGCATCATCAAGAAATAAAAATTTCATTCATAAAAATGTTAAGAGCAGATGAAATTTGAGGAATACTTCCTTTCCTTCCATTCATTTCTGAAACTGTCTTACATATATCTATAAAAGATTTTGTACATGATCTTACTTCTTGCTTCTAAATGTATCTGAAATTCTGTCAGAGGGCGTTGAGAACAAAGTGGTGAGGATACTGGGACCTAAGAGAGAGCAAGTAGCAGGATTGAGGAACATTATATAGCACATATCACTTTTCAGTTATGGTAATTCTGGTCTTGCCTTTTTTACTATCCACTTACATATTATTAGAGTTATCAAATTAATGAGGATGAAGTGCACAAGACACATGGCACATATGCAAATTCATTTTAGTTTCAAACTTTAAAGAAAGAAACCACTTGACTCACACATATACATGCAAGGATATTATTAAAAGTGGCTAAGAAACTATCAGCTTCTCCAAAAAGGACTCAGCTCTATTGAAGGTTAGGGGCATAACAATATTTTAAATATGCAGAAATTAAATTCTAATATTTCATGATCTGAATAGGGTACAGACACTGGAATAATTTATCACCATGGGTTGTCTTTATTCAATCAGAAAGATCACAATTTGAAGTTCACAGACCAATATTTTTCATACAAAGAAATCACATCTTTCTGTCACTTTCAGAAACATTCATGTACAGAATAATCTAAAACTTATGTATAGTTCAAACTTCATGCTCTGAGGCAATGAGAAATATAAACCAGTTGACTATACTGCTAAAAATATTACTTAAAACATTACATAAATTATGTTTACATCACAAACTAAAAATAAATGTATGTAACATGTCACCACAACTTTGTTACTCAATGTGCTATGCAGCTTAGTGGGCCAGTCACTCATTCAAATGCTTTCTGTGCCCTGAAAAAATAACATAACAGTTTAAGCACAATTCTTTGTGTGGTTGTGAAATGCAGCATCCTATTTTAAAAGAAGTACATAAACTAAATGTACTAAATATTTAAAAACAAAGCACTCAAAAATGTATTTGGATCTGAGAGGAATGAAGTAGTAAGAGACAGTAGGTAGACTGACTTAACCATGCATTAAGAAAGAAACCAATGGGACAAAACATTAATGATAAAAGAAACTGACCTCTTGTATATTGCTCTTAGAATCTGCCCACTTTCATTATAACGTGCTTCATTTAAATATGATGCAGCATGCCACTTTTTACGGACTGCAGTCCAGTGAATCAAGTGGTTATGAAGGAGAGCCTCTCGACTTACGTTAGGTTTAACATCCTGTGGACAAGCAAATACTGAATTAATAATACATCAATCTTCACTGATCAGGTTTAAAACTCATGTTTACAGCACAATACACTGAATACATGTTTACAAAATACATAAAATGTTATAATTACCCAGATCCTCAATGTCAGGAAGGAGGACTTCTTGTAGTGGATGTACATGGATAAACAAAGACTGGACAGTGGTTTAGGTCTAGTTGCATGCTTTTGTTTCTTGGGTTTATCAAATGGTGTTTCTTCTTATGGGTATACAGTCGTTCAAATGATCCTTGGAATTTTGAACGGTACAAGAATCGAGGAGTGTATGAGACATGAATACGTAATGGTATTAACCCTACAAGTGCTAGTTCCATTTTTTGTAATGCTAGACTTATAATAATCAAACACAACGTCAATAACAGAACAAAATAGCCCACATACATTAGAATCCCAATTATCCAGGTTTGTTGGGAAATATATTACCTCTGATAATCAAAATCCCAGAAATCCATAAAAAATAAAGAAAAAAACATAAATATAACACACAGCAAGTTTATTTACAGACATACACTACTAAAATTTTTAAAGATTTTTTATTACATTTAATACAGTACATAACAATTTCTTTAAAAGGATTCCAACAAATAGTATTAACATTTTGTTCTCATAAACTTCAGATTTTCGTAACAACTGGCTTATATTAATTCATTAAATAATATGTCACTGATGTATTTACTCCTTTCTTTTTTAACATTCTAACTTTTACAACAGATTTTCTAGAATAATTTCTAATTTTCATTTAAACCAGACAGATTGCAGTTAACCTGCCCCCAAATAATCAGGCATTATTATAATTAACCTAATCTGCAAACGAAAATTACAGTAAGGTATATGTTAGTAAACATTTCTCCAATGCATTTGCTATTCAGAATGGTCTCAATATCATCAAGAAAAACCAAGTAAAGAAGTGATTGCAACTGAATGGAACTCATCAATTTCTGATCTATGCTGATGTTAATTTATCGGTGAAAATATAAATATCATAAGTCCATTACAAGCTAATAGGGAAATTGGTCTGGAAGTAAGCACAAGAAAAAGAAGTACATATTCATGTCCCATTACCAGACTAAAGTATAAAATTATTATTTAAAATCAGCTAATAAATACTCTGAAAATGTGGCAAAGTTCAAATATTTGGGATTGACAATAACAAAGCCAAGTTACATTCATGAAGAAATTAATAACACATTAAACTCAGAGAATGCTTGCTACCATGCAGTTCAGAATCTATACATAAAATTATAATTTTACGAAACACGGCGGTCAAGTGCTTCACATTTAGGAGGTCCTGGGTTCAAATCTCAGCCCAGAAACCATGTATCCTGCCTAGGGTTATCATGGTTTTACTCAGTCCCTCCAGGCAAATTCTAGGATAGTACCTTAAATTAAGCCATGACTGCTTCCATCCACATCCTTTCCAATTCACTATCATCCTCTCATCTGAGCTAGATTCATACCTAAATTAAATTAGGTATGTAAAATTGCTAAGAAAACATGAGAAAAATTAATACTCACTCCACTGGAGTACACATTACAAACTTTTATATTATCATGTTTGCACAGAACTCACTTGATCTGCATTCAGCTGATCCTTAGGTTGGGGTACAGGCGATGGCACCCGCAATTTTTTTGAATCAACAGGAAGAGGAACAGGTGGTGGCATTTTGTAGGTATCTCTCACAATTTCTGAATCAGAATCTGCCCCTTCAACTCCACTGGGGGCATCTTCAGGTGGAGGTGGAGTTGGAGTACGCAATCTGTAACAACATTAATATAAATATAATACAGATAATAACCATGACAATCATGATGGTGATGATAATGATAATCTGTACCAATTGGAGATTCCAAAGGGAGCAGATGACTCAGAAGATCTAGATAGTGTATGGAAGGATAATATTAAGATGGATCTTAAGCGATGTCTACACTCGTGCGCTTTCGTTTTCAACTTTCAATTCAACATTCAATTCAACTGTCATTTAGGGCATGCCTTTGTTGAATGCGTGAAAGGCATGCCCCTAGCTGTCCACACTACGCTGTCATTTGTCAGGGTGAGACACAAGATGAGAGAACAAGAATAATTAGGCAGTAGAAGTTAAAAGAAATTATATAACAGATTGAGTATACTTCTAGGGATGGTATGACCCGAGACAAAACAAAGAGACTAACTACATACATAATCATATGGGTTTTGCAACATGTACGTTCTATTTTTGTAGCCATTTAACTCCACACACAATGAAAACTAACCTCTCTTTGACAAAACAAAATTCATATCCTGTACATACACTCTCATAACAGTGCTGTCATCTTTTGGATAACTATATTTTTGGCCAAACTGTACTTACTTTGGTGTGAGGTTGGTGTTACGAGGCTGGTTAGCCATCCATGCCCTGCAGATTGGATACAGTGGTGTGTCCTCTTTGAACTGGGCTAAATCCACACTTCGGTCATACAGCTTCATGACATAAGTGTGGTGAAATGCAGCATCATTTATGGCCTCCCTACGGCGACGCTTTCTTTGTGGACGTATATTCCGTATTGCTTGCTGTGGAACAACCACAGGTTCACTACAAATAAAAAATAAATACACTTGTTAACAATTACAGATATGTATTATGTGCTGCTTGGCATACTGATCATAAAGTTGTCCATTATCCACATACCAAGACATTTTCTCAACCATTTCTTCCTTACTTTCCCTCTCTTTGTGTGTGCTTTACCAGGATATAAAATGGGAGATTGAGTTTCTATGCTCATTTTCCTATGTTTCATCTCTAAAATAACTAAACATATTTTATTACATTTTGCATTGGACAGCTGCACTAAAAGTGTTACGTTAACTTAATTTTGATCTGTATCTGTCCAATATAATTCTTATTTTACATGATTCTTGCATCATATTCACAATTCTTTTTTTTAAAAAAAACTCACTATACAAATATTTGTCCTGTAATATAAAATACGAATTTCTTTACAATTTACAATGTTTACATAAATCATTACTTAACATAATGCATATTCAATATCAAAGAATAAAAAAGAACTTAGTCTGTGAATCATAGTATCTCTAATGTAGTTAATTTTGCAGCAATGTTACATGAATACATGGGGTTCAAAATTGTAAAGAATGCATTTAGCAAACACGTATACTCAAAATTAAAGCACACCTTCTGACTCTTCTTAAATTTCAGTTTAATTTGTTTAATGTATTCACAGATGTGGATAACCAATGCAGCTGAGTAAACTTTAAACGAATTAACCAACCAACATCCTCTTTGTTCAGTTGGTTGACAATGTATTAAAGCTCCCCACAGTACGGAAGCCAGGTAAATGAGCCCAAAGTGGAGATAAGAGACTTCTGACAGTCACAGAACTTAACTGAGCAAAATACCATTCAGTGCAAGGAACCATATTTTAATATACTTTCAATGATGTTAAGTGGAAAAGAAACAAAATACTCACGATTTAACAGATAGAGGTTTCTTAACAGCCATTTGTTGGTTGACTACATCTGACTGTGATGCGTCATCATGACTTGACAATGAAGAATCATCACTCTGATCCAAAAGTTCTTGTAATGCTCCCTTCAATCGGTCACGAGCATTTGTCACATCACCACTACCTAAGAGTAAAATAAAATGTGTATCACATTTTAAACAATGTTCCTTGCCATAGTTCAGATGGTTATTTGCTGACTCCTCACCATGGTTCAATCCCACAGCAGTGAAAAAAGAGACACAAAGGCTGATTCTTATCCATCTATAGTATTTCGGTCTCCCCTACCATCATTTCCACTTAACACTTCAGAGGATGAAATAGGCCTGATAACACAAAAGTGACCTTCAAATGGCCTTATTCAGCTCTGACTCAGAGAATATGGCTTCTTTTACTTTCATCCCAAGTCATGGTCAAACCCAGAGAAAGAACATTTTGACTGTCTTCTGGAATGTTGCATTGTGCAGTTTTGTAAAAACTGATCAACATTTCAGAGGTAGGGGACGAAGTCAGTCGTCTACTCGTGGTGCCCCCTGTTCGCCTAAAACGACTGACACTTGTCGCCTTGTATATAGACTAATGTCTGAGAGGCTTAAGTCTGGGGTAGGAAAAAAAAATTCAGAGGTGTTTACTACCACCATCATCATCACCCTGATGATGGCAGCAGTAAGCACCTCTGGAATCACAATTTATATGAGACTACACAGCATAACATCACAGAAGACAGTCACCTTCATACTTGCTACCATAAGAACCTGAAATCTCACAAAGAACTTTTATGTATGATCCGGCATCTCAGATGATTTCAGCAGCCGCTAGAACTCACTATCACTAGCTTGGGTGGTATGGAATAATGACAACTAAATATAATTTTAATTGTGTACAGTTGTAGGAATTACTTGTCACTATAAGTGAGTAATAAATTCCACGAGTAATGACATCCATCCATCTATAATAACTCTGTTTGTGATCTTTGGAAATGCATAAGCTGTAAGAAGGAGGAAAAGCAAAGGAAAGCCCAGCACCCTAAAATAGGAACATTTCGCTATTGGATGATTACAGACGCAAAATAAACTGCAAGAAAGACTCCTCAGTTGCAATGAACACAACCTGTTAGGCAACAGAAACTCTGATAGAAAAGCCTTGTCCTCCAGACTTGGGGCTTTATGATGGGCTCATGTAAATAAAATATTTTGAGAAGCTTGTAGCAAGATGACTATTAAATATCTGTTTAAGAAACAATCACAGACTCAAAAAGTTTAACTTGAATCGTTCACCAAATTTAGGTCAGCTCAGTAAGTAATGTTACAGCATTCACATCAGTTTATCTTAACGAACCTCTTCTTCACTTACATTAACTGCTAAGCTTAAGCTCTGAAAACAAGGTAATTAATTTCCCAATATCACATTAACCTTAATGTATAACATTTATATCTCACTTATGGGAAAATGTTCCACACAAAATGTAACTCTTACCACTTTCAGTTGTACTTAGCAAACATACTTCCATTGATCAAATATCACAAATGATTTGAACTATCAGAGGAAGGCAGGAGAAATATCTTTGAGTGACACTGCTGCACACCATTCAGAGTAGAGTGGTCTGTGTTTCTGGTCAAAATACCTCATTCACGGCACAGAAGGATTAACGGTTAATGTCTTGTGTACTGTAAGTACCTTAGCATAGCAAACAACAACAAATTGTATTCTTTAATTAACTTCTTCTCTACATTTGACGGTTGAATGCGGCTGAAGGCGGAAGGTAGACGATCGAATCTGTACAATATGGACCAATATTAATTTTCATACAAATTCGTTCACTTGCCATCGAGTTTTAAAGTATCTCATATCGAACGTAGTGGTCGAGCGGTAAACATTTCTGCTTCATATGCGGGAGATCCCGGTATCAAATCTCGGCCCGAGGTTAGTTTACACTATGGGGCAGGTCGTGGTCAGGTCAGTTTTGACCAAAAACAAAAATTGTCCTTTCAACATGAAAGCAAACGCATTCACACTGGAAGGTCAGGAACCTGTCAGGTCCAGGGCATGACACCTTGGGTCACTCAAGGAGGCAATTTTTGTCCCATACCCCGAACGAGTACTAGTCTCCTTGGTTGTTAAAGCCATTGCCGATGAGAGCCGAAGTCAGCTTGATTTGGTTGCTAGCGGAAATACCGCTTGTATTTCGCGGGATCTTTGCGTAGTTTTGAACTGTTGTATTAAGTCCATCCTCGTTACACACTGTCACAAAGTGTCGTTCATTCACATCCTCTTGCTTTTATAATTCATCTTTTTCGTAATTTCTTTACTAACTAATGCCAAAACAAGCACTTCCGCACCCAAACTATCCGACATCCTGGTACGTATCACATTGTGTGTGTCCTGACTGAAACCTGATCAGTGTTCCTGTCAAAAGGTGTCCTTGTCAAATCAGATACGTGGCCTTGACCTGCCCTAGTGTGAACTAACATTCAGGTCGTTCGAGATGTTCCTCAGCTCTCCTCGGGTTCCGCTTCCTTCTACATCTTTTCTAATTCATTAGTCTCCCCAACATTCGATGCTAGAATATTCTGAGCTACTGACAGTGCCAATGCTCACAAACAAAATAATTGTTTTCTGAAGAAGTGAGTGTTTTTTCTTGAACAACGCGAACAGAAAATAGAGTTTTTCACCACTTCCAATCTATTTTATGTGAGTCTTATGTAAATGTATCAGCATAGATATTACAATGCAACAGACCTTGAGGACGACGCGGTTGCATGATTTAGTATCTTCCTCTTTCTACGCTTTTATGGAGCAACGCTGCGCGGCAGTGTCCTGCGTCGTGCTGACAGCACTGATAACATAGTCTGCGAACACGTGATAACATAAGAATGGCGGCACCCAACTCTCCTTGCGAACGCAGCACATCCATTTGGCTGTTATTCTAGGGCCATTCCAAATTCGAAGGATACGGTTTTTCAACGGAATCGAATGGGGTGCTTACATGATAATTATTGGAGAATAAGTAATGATTTTGAAGGAGCCTCGGAATCACATGGAACGACTGACAAAAGCAATGAAAACTCAGATAAGAATAGCCGATAGAGCTGCTGAAATTGCTCTGAATGACTCTGGCACGTGCAAAACGTTCGATTTGCTCCCTGATTATGTGTGAAAACTTGACCAATTTTGCCCAGATGTTAGCTTTTAAAGTAGTAATATAATTTTTACGAATCTACACAGCTGTTTGTGCACAACTCAACAGATATATTTACAATTGTGAAAATTTGTATCCAAGTCTGGAGTAACGAACAGCGGCGCGAAATGCTATCCAATAGGAAGCGACCAGTCGCCTGAATAAAAGAGGTGATGAAAATGTTCAATATTCTACGCGGTTTATTCCCGAACGTCGAAATTTTCAGCTACTACACATATTTACGCATTTTATTTACAGGAATTTTCTCGCGAGGCTCAAGGGTCCACGATCACTTACAAACAGCCACATTCGACCATGAGTAGAAATAATTGCTCATCCTTGTTCTAAAATTAGACTACGTAAAGTCGGCTAACCAAAGAACTCCACTCCAATATTACACCCAGCAGGAAGAACGGAGTGAACCACAAGCCTCTACATTTGAACTGGGATTCAACATTACACTAAAACTGATCCGTCACTGTTTATCTTCAATAAGAGGTTATTACGGAAAATAATCTGCACCTCTTTGAGCCGTGGGTTATCAGCCAAAAAGGTCAGGCTGCATATCACAATATTTCTGTTCTGTTGTGTAAATAACATTAGTATAATAAGAATATGATCCCTGTCTCACTCGACAGTAATATGAAAACCGGCGTATTAATAAACTGTTGTTAAAAGTCTACAAAGTGAAGCGAAGTGAAGTGAAGTGAAGTGAAGTGATGGTTGATTCACTGCACCGGACTTACGCTGCACGTTCCCATCGTGTGACTTATGGTCCACGGATGTATGTGGGTGTGTCCCGGTTTCTGTACACCCTAATAACCAAATTACTATTACAAGCTACGCACGTATTAAAACACTTCCTTTGGGTTGGTACATGTTTAGTTGTGGTTCATATGAAGACGGTGTCAGTAGCTCAGACTCTACAGCGTCAAATGATAGGATGATTAATGAAAAATGAATTGGAAAGGATACGGAAGAAGTTGTCGTGACCCAATTTAATGTACGAGGCTCGTCCACAAAGTAAGTTTCCCTGGGGCCGTTTACAGAAACAAAATATAATTTCATGGAAATATTTATTGCAACAGATACAGCAAGTGTCCAGCTATTTTTCAACATATTCGCCACCGGAATTGAGACATTTGTCATACCGTGGGACCAACTTTTGAATACCTGGGTCGTAGAAGTCTGCCGCCTGGGATTGGAACCACTGTGTGACAACCATCTCCGCCTCTCTGTCATTCTCAAAACGCTGACCGGACAGGAATTTCTTGAGGGGTAGGAAAAGATGGAAATCACTGGGAGCGAGATCCGGGCTGTAGGGTGAATGATTAAACACCTCCCAGCTGAACTCCTGCAGGAGACTTGCTGTCCGTCGAGCCGGGTGCGGCCTAGCGTTATCACTGACCGCACTTCACAGGCGGCGGGAGCTGGAATAAGAACCTCCATCTTCAACAGCTGCAACGATGCTACTGTGAGAACGCGGGAAGTACCGTTAGTGCATGCGCCATGCTACGTCATTGCTCTATCACGTACGCACAGTCGCTTCGCGCAATATAAGGTTTGCTAGCTGTGGGACGAGTGGGAAACTTACTTTGTGGACGCGCCTCGTATATTCCGACATTTATCTTGAGTGACTGAGGAAAGCCACAGAAGCCCTGCCAGGACAAGATGTGGTGCATATTAGTCCTCTGAGGACCAGAAAATACTTATCCTATGGTCATTCACGAGAAGTCGATATTTATTTGATAAGTTCTCTGACATTATGGGACCAGAAAATTAACCACAAAAGCCATATAATGGATTGTAAAATTTGTTAGTTCTTACGCATACAGTGTTCCCATGAAGCCGAAATTAGAAATAATCCTATCGTACCGGATTTCCGTGACAGTTCAATAATTATTCAGTTTTTCAATAAATTTCGTGTTATTGGTCCCAACCATCACACTGACAGCCTAACAGCATCCAACCTACATCCCGGGCATTACTGATACTAATTTCAATACGAGTAGCCTCCTCCCTGCTGCGCTGTAGCTAGGTGGCTAGACGCTGGCTTCTCACCAGGGTTCAATCACAGGCTACTTACGCGAGATTCGTGGTGTACGCAGCGACACTATAACAGGTTTTTCTCAAAGTTTTCGGTTTTCCCCTGCTAATCATGATTCCACCAATGCTCCATCCTCATCCGTCACCGCTCTACGCGGTGGCCGATGGTCCAAACAGCACATTATCGTATCCTCAGTCCACATTTAGGAGTTTCAACTATGCCCCAGCACTTGGCTGGTCTCGGAGTAAAGGTAAAAAGGTCGTTACATTTCTTATTATCACCCCATGTGTCATTCTTCGACATCAAAGCTCCTTTTTAACGCCCGTTTTTGTAAGAATTCGTCGTCAAATATGAATCTGACAAAACATTTATCAGTAACTATCACATACCTCTACGATCATCACAAAACATTTCGCTATCTCTAACGGCACATTCCGGCCTCAGTATGAATACGCCATTTTCCATACAATGAATGCAGGTCCACTCCACCTCACGACTTCAAGCAACCGTCACGTTGATATCACCGAGTGCAGGAAGGTATAAAGTATAGAACTACCTTAAATTAGTGCATCATCGCTCCGGAAAAAAATATGTGCAATATAACTGCTCAGATTGTACTGTATAGCTAATGACGTTCATTTAAGAGTCTGAGGATTAAGTATTACAGAACGTGATACCACTGCCATAAAACACCCGTCCAATAACCGGATACAGGATAATCGTGAGCTACAATACCGACACTGACATAATGGAATCACACGGGAAACCCCATCAGAACCTATACTTCCATTTAGAATATTGCAAATAAAGATGAACCTCGACCGTCCTTCAGTCACCAGATTCATTTCATAGCAATAAAATTATGCACAATGCCGAATGTGAACCACGATCCTCGATGTATACAATTTTGTACTACCTGAATCTCTGAAATTCAAGTAGTTACAAAGATATCAAACCAACAGGAGAACTAGCGGAATGCTAAGCCGTTCATCTTGCCAAGTTACAGGAAACAAGAAGTTCTTTCATCTCTAAATTTGTTTCAAGGGACTTCCTCACCAAAAATTCTGCATTCATGTGTTATCACAAGACACAAAACTGGCTAAATAATTATTTCGTGTATTTAAATACTTAACGTTTTAGAAAGGAAATAAAAATATACATTTTCTGAACAAAGTAATACATATTTATTTAATATATTCTTCCTGTATTTCATTATTACCAACATCATGAGCAGTAATTGCTCAGTCAAGTAGCTAAACGATCGGCGTTCGGTTCCCACATCTAGCACATACATGTTTTCAACACCACAACCAGATTTATGATCTCTGCCCCCGTTCAACGGGTACCGAAGGCTCTTCTACCAGGGCCAAAACAGCCGAGGCGTGAAGCTGTCAATTTACATCCATCTACTGCCAAGGTTTAGAATGCGCCGGAATTTACTTAACACGATCACTACGCCTCTTCATGGCGTGGTGGTCAGGTACAGAGACCAATTTTTGGTACACCTTTTTAATTCTCACTATCGACATCAATGACAAGTAATCCTGAAAATTGATACAGCATCTCCAACAAATATTAGCAGACCTCTTCGACGAACTTTGTTTGTTTCGCAACTGAACAGATTAAGCTGAATGACAGGTGTTGTGCCGGCACCCCTTCTCACTCTTATTTGGATCCCATGTTATTAACACTGTTAATATTAATTGTAGTCGTCCCACATCTAGTGTGAAGCGTGGACAGCAATTGGAATTTTTCTGACGATGTAGTAGCAAGGATCACTCCAACTGCGTGCATCAGCGTTTAAAGGGCTTTAGTGTTAGGTTGAATAAAGCATACACGTGTCTTCCACACATAGACATAGACTGCATAACGAACAAGGTGGCCAATCAGAAGCGCTAATTTCAGGGCGTCCTTAGAAATTCTATATAAGGCGCATGAAAGACCCTCAGTTATGCCGAGATTCGAACCCAGGATGTCCTGCGCAAATCTGACGAGATCTAGACGTATGGCGTGTGCCTACATAAATCAAAAATTGCCTCCCTTTTCCCATGTAACCTCCCTCTCCCCAACACCAAATGTCATATAAAGACAGTCAGCAATCTCGGAGATGACAATTCGAACAAACGGACCCGACCGTCCATAATTGGTTCGTATCATGCATTTCGTGCAAATAACGCATAACAAGGATCAACTGCAAAAGCTGATATGAAACTACGTGATTCTGGTAGTTTTCTTTGTAGTAAAAGTGTAGAGACGAACAACAGCTCTGTAACACAGAGGTGGAGCGACGGGGTATGTACGTCACTTCGTTGCACTATATAAGTGGTTGGCTCTTCCCCAAGCACACTCGCGGATCACAGCCCGCCAGTCTATTATGCACCACCTCTACCATCCGCATCACCACCGCCAGTGTTCACAGTTGTCATTACAAAACACCAACTGTTAGGGAGAGCAAGCGAGTGAGTGAGTGAGTAGTGTCCAGAGTGTCGCCAATGAAAAGGACCAACATTTTAAATCGGTTTTAACAGAACACCAACACAAGTACAGCCTTTGGACGTAAACTCAGGTCAGTACGCATTGACTGTCTTGTTCTTTACATACCGACGCTTTCTAAACTGTACGGATTAATGAGAGACGATGTCGAATGAAACGGTTGTGCCATACTTTAACGCACTGACCCAGGATTTACCTGAAGGAACGTCAGAAAATCACGAAAATCCAGTCAGGACAGCCGAACTTTGACCCAGAATCGAAACCGGTACCTCCTGATAATATAACAAGAGTGCTAACAAATCGACCGCAACTTTTAGTGGCTAGTCTAATGGCATTAGAAAGTAATAGCGACGTATGCAATCTAACGCCTGTCCATCACATAAAAGACGGCAAGAATAACTGGTAAAGTCTCAGGTCAATTATCGTGATGTCAGTCAGCAAACCTCTTCAACAGCAACGCTAAAGAGGTGATATTCAAACATCTATGGCTATTTGTGATTACTTAAAAACGCACGAAACATTAAGCATACGCTGAACCTAAAGATTAAAAATTATAATTTATTCTGAGTAAAAGGACAGGCAGAATTACTACCAACAATCCAAACGGATTTAGTCCACTCAATTATCATTGACCAATTATTTAAAATAAAATATTCATGAACCATACAAGCAGTTGGTACAAATTCAAACTAATCAAGACTTCAGTATTAGATGGAAGTAAGTAGTCAGCTTAAGCTCCTGTCGCCCTATCCCCGGTAAAGAATCATCAGTGCCCACTGGATACGAGACATAGAATTCATTGCCATTCGGGTCGTGGTCATTTAAAAAAAAAAAAAGTTTACTCTTGGCAGGAACCAGACATCCGATCGTCCAAACCGTAGTAAATAAATTTACAGACATAAACATTTAGAAAAGCAATTGTAAAACGAAGCTGAACCAGAAGACTTGACGGCTGCCAGGTAAAAACATTTAAAATCAGTTTCGCAAGGCATAATGAAAATGTTACCCCACTAAGAGGCCGTCGTATACGTCTATATGATGGATGAGAACAAAACAAGTCAAAACGAAATTTGACTGATACCTTTTACACTGAAGACCGATACCAAGTTTAACCTAAATCCGTTGATAGTGTCTGAGATTTAATATGACGACGTTCGTTTGGGTTCTGGCACCGTGTGGACGGTCGGTAGATGCCAACGTTTCGGAGAAGCGTACTGTCTCCATCTTCAGGGCTGGTGAGACAATGCTGGGAATCAAAGGAATTGTATAGTGTCACTTCAGTCCTGAAGTTGAAGACAGTAGCAATGTAAACAAAGAACTTGTCGGAAGGTGAGGGGAGGGGAACTCGTTCCGTGGCCTTGAAACTTCTAATTTCGTGACGGCTACAACAGTATGAATCTAAGATCACAAAGAGTCATGAACGCACTATCATCTTGGCTTGATTAAGCAGAAACGACAATGGACCACGATAAATGATAGGAATGTGAAACCAAAACAGTTTGTGGAATACATAACAGAATAAACTTCGACGCACTGCCTTGGACATTAATTTTCCTAACGGAACGACTTTTGACCGAAGATTCAAAGTTACAATGTAGTGCTCAACGCATTCTACGGATTAAGAAACATTCTTGTCCAAATAATAGGCAAATGATAACAGATAACTTGATTGGATGGTTGGTAATAATCTGTTGTTAGTGGATTTTTGGCCTCGTTGGATAATATTTATGACTTTGTGTGTTTACTATTTTGGATTATTCACTCTTAACACGTAATTTACTGACATTATTTCCACTGTCGAAAAGCCTCAAAGAGCTTCTTCAACTGTCGAGATATCGAATAAACCAAAACCAAAAGGATCGGTTCTCGTCACTGAGACATCTAATGGAAATGGTTAACAACAGCAATCACGTCGTTTAATCGCACTGCCCTCCTTCCCACTAACTTGTTTCAGGGATGGGTTGAAGTAATGATCTGTAGATTCTGCAGTAATATCTTTATAGAAAGCGTTACTGCTTCAAATTCATTTGACACCGGCTAAAACAGACATACAACCATGAGTCAGGTTTCCCGTTGCTACTCACAATTGAAAACCAGTAATTTGTATTACCTACTGTCAATTCTCCCACACCTTTTACCAATTCACCAATCACTATCACAATCATTTCAATCGACGGTAAACAATCTGAACTGTAAAAATACAGAAATCCAAAGAAATACGTAGCTCAAATTTATACTGTTTCTCCGAATACAATATTCAAAGTTGAAACATTAGTTCCATATGTATTGTCACCTACTGCTGATATAATTACAAATTAACACATCAAACACCCGAACCCCAACAAATATAACCATTCTTCAGCAAAGCAGTTTTACTGCATTTCACATTATCGACAAGTGAAACCGGAAATTCGCTTTATATCGATAATACTGAACGACGTCACCCCACTATACAAGCGAACATCCCACCCTCTATTACACACACTTCCCAACATGATCTATGCCGTCTACTGATAAATGTACAAAATTGACATCTCTATATCTCCCTCTTCTACCATCGTTTCCCTTTAATGTGGGCCGATGGCAGAAAAGTCTTGTCTTCACGATTTATTCCCAACTCCCTCCCTGTTTTAGTAACAGGCTGAACAATTCCCTTCCTGGTTTAAAAAACTGTATATGAAGGCACACACCAAAATATGTGTCTGATAAATTTTTAAAATGCAAAACTCTTTTATCTAGAACATGAATTTTCCAAGAATCGTGAACGAACTGCATTAAATTTATTTAAATTAAATTATCATTTCTTTATACAATTCTAAGTTGTGTTAATCTACCATGTTCCATGACAAGCATTTGTTTTGCGATGGATAGAGTGTGATTCGTGTTGTCAATGTTGCCGGTGGGCGGTAACAAGGCATTTACAGAATTTCATGCAAAATATTTGTCATGATATAGACTTCACTGGCCACCAGATGTGTCAAGCATCTGATGGCATCATTGACAATCAAACCAGCTTTAGTTACCGATTAATACAAACAATATTTATTATAGTGGGACTGAACAGTCATTCGAATCATTTTATTTCTCAGAGAACTATTTGAACAAGGAAAAAAAGACACAGGTTCCTATTCCTTTAGAAGTTTGTTTCCCAGCTTTCTTCGTCAGCTTTTCAGTATTGCATACATCATTTTCGCACACTTCTGGTGTTACCTGAATGTTGATATACCACGTATTCAAATTCATGCCAGAAACAAATCCATTTTGTGTTCCAACATTCAAGATAATGGAAATGGTACACTTTGATCTCTCTTCTGAATAGACTGGCTGGTAATAATGTTATTTTCACGCGTTTTACTGCAACTATAAACTACATATTGTCCAAATAATCGATTACTATTTAACTGTTGAAAAACAAAAATTCTCTCGCAGGACCCTGGAACCCTTCAAAAGAATCCGATTCAATCTCCGAGTAACACGTAATTGCCCGACCCTGAGCTACAAAATACAACGAAATGATAATGAATAGCCAAAACAACAAACTGCTTTATTTTCACTCTATAAACTGTAAACACCAGTAACTTGACCTAATTTCGACGCAGCAAAATAACAGGGCAGAAAATTAATACTCAGCATAGGATCAACACAGCATTTCACCAAACGAAGCTAACTCGAAGTTCCATAAGGTTCTTTGTTCTTCGAAAAGAAACTGGCCATAATAATGTGCGGTAAATGTACAGGACTCGACGCCATGGACGAGCATGACAATCCGATGTATAGCTATTGGTTCAGCGTTTAAGCAGTAACGAGTCTAATTCTAGCCGCTGCCATAAGAAAACCGCAATAATACTCTAAACCGTAAGTCAAAAGAATATAACAAATTTTTACCCGCATGTTTCAAATATGAGAAAAGTAAAAACATATAATTTGTCATAAGATGCGTAAAGCTAAGTCCACTTGAGAGGCGCGTTCGCCAGCAACCTTTGTGAACGGAAAGGGAATTCTGTGATAGCATTCCCCAACCACACGCGCACAATAAAGCAAGTCTTCACGTAAAGCGCCCCTCAGTGTTGACCCATTTTAAACAAAACTGAAATGTAACAAGTCTTTCCTTTTCTAAATCTGGCGGAAATCTGTTCAGTCATTCTCGAGATATTATTACACGCATGCGTACAGACCGGCGGACGGAGGAAGTGATTTTATTAAGCGCTCCGCAAGAATGCAAACTACCCTAAAAATGGGAATAAGAATGCTTGCATTCGTAAGTACATTTCCAGAAAGGAAAGGGAATTTTCAAAATCTGGCGAAGGGTAATTAAAATGGGTCTGTTTTAGGTTTTATACCAATCACGTTCCGTAACACCCAAAAGGAAATTACATTTAAAAACTGTATTTACCAGCAATATGGCCAATACCAGCTGGAACGTATGCAAATTAATTATTCTCTTCGCAACTTTACTGTTGATTCATTCATAACAATTACAAATTAAGTTGGATACTGTCCGCTGTAATATTCTGCGCTAACCATTGGGCCACCCCAGTGGTCCAGCAGTCAGGAACCTACTACACAGTTCACATAACTTCGTCCCATCACCCCCAAATAATTATTTTATGCCCGCGTTTTGAAAGAAAAAACGTTTTCTCCTCAGTTATTCCCGTCAACCTGTGACTTTGAATGTAAGTTTCTTGTGAACATATTTTAGTCACCCCTTTGTTTTTCGTGATGCGTGATTAGAGAGTTTTCTTTCAGTAAATTACAGCTTCTATGAATGAAAAAAGAACGCCCCTGAAGCAGATTTACAACGTGAAATCATCCAACTTAAGGGAAGAACTTCGTCCTTAAAACAAACTATTTTGAATTTTAATTTCAGAAGTAAAATCGAACGAAGAATAACAATCCTCATGGAATATGAGAATACTGCATAAAATAACGACAGTCACTGTTAGACTTTTGTTATACACAGTGACACCTTTTAATGAGAACCCCCGATTCTTCCGATATGTATATATTTTTGTGTACGATTGTCCTGTTACGCAAACCCCAGTCAGTCGCGTATAGTTCATCTAGTTGCCCCATGATCATGGGTTATATTGACAGTTTATTTCTTTCTGACCAAAGGTTATCGGCAGTGCATAGTGGATAGACTCTTGTGTTCTTCGTATACATTGAATAATTATCTTAATTTACTGTAAACGTCATAGGTTATGAATGTAGATTGTAAATAGACATACTTATAGATTTATTGAGAGTGCAGCAATGTGCTTCCCACTGTAAGCATTTTATTTCTTCGACGAGCGACACTCCCGCGTGCGGTTAAAGTCGATTCAACTTTGATTGTACTTGATTTGTTATCGCATTAAACAGTCAGCAACATGTGACTTATAAACTAAACTTTGACTTAACCCAAATATTGGTAGTAGCATACAAATAAGGAAATAAGCAACAAACGGGAAAAATAGATAAAGAGACGTAATGATGTCCTACTTCCATACTATCACTGTTGTTAAGTTACAAAAGCGCACACCGAGGAATGCTAGAAGCTGGCTGTCGGCGAAGGTATTTTGTTACGTCACAGAGAACGGCGCTACAATAAAACAACCCAACACACAACAGACTAATAGTTAACGAAATGCGATTAGCAAATTCCTTTGAAAGAAAGGCACACAAAAATTACATAGGCTTATCAATGAACACAGAAGGACAGAGACAAAAATAAGAAAAGGTACAAGGAAAGAAAGACCAAGAGTGCTAACCACAAACCCAAAATTTTAATTATTCGCCCTGAAGATGGAGGCAGCAAGGACCTCTGACACGTCGATAAACTTAAACCAGACTACACAACGTAACAACCCAGAAAACAGTCATCTTCCGACCCACCTCCGTGTAAACTGCAAATCCTACAATTTTGCAGCCATTTTTATTTAAATATGTTCATATTACTATTAAAAAACAGGTGTTTTCTGCCAGGTTTTGCAACCTGTTTCGGCGACTCCTTGGACGGGGGATCGGCCACTACCTACACAGCAAAGCACATTAATATGCTGAAACACATCCATGTCTCGACTGGGATCCGAACCTATGATCCCAGTGTTCGAGCCACCAAAATCCACACTAAACCGCGTGGCTCCTGTGACAGGCACGTCGGAACTTAATAACAGAACATTTTAGTCTCTTGACGTACATCGCAATCCTGTGAGGAGCCGTTAACTGCGAATGTCTTACCTTATCGGCAGTAATGTTAAATTCTCCTTTGCACTGTGAGGCAGTATAGAAAGCCAGTGACATGCTGCACAATGTTTTAGTGCTGAATTCAACAGAATTATATTAATTCATGCAGGTGTGTCTTAAAATTACACACGGTGTCCACCTTTCAGAAAAGAGGGGTGGCACCCCTCTATTTGCCACCAGTGCCAGGCTGTATCTGGGGCCCACCCTGCCCCATATTCAGTTGGTATCAGGCCTCATTTCCCTGGGTGAACATGGCCCTTGGTCTCAAAAAGGTTGCAAACACCCGACATAGAAACCTTGACGCAAACTTCAAACATAGTCATTATCTAACCCTAATTATGGGATTATATTAGATTACTGCACCAACAAAGGAACCTGTAATATGAAAAAACTAGGCAGTTTTCAGCAAAAATCACAATTCTAAGGTCACAGCCAACAGATCATGAAAACTGAGATGATGGAACAGATGCTATGAGCATCATGATTATGCTGTATACCAAACCACACTTTCAACACATCCAGTCTCAGCTGCCAAATGGAAGACGTTCAAATGTGATGTTTACTCACAGAGCCAAGCCAAAATGCGTCACAAGTTTTTTCCTCCAGATCTGCACGTGGATTCCCAAAACTTACATAAAGAGGCACATGAAAATGACAAGTTAAACAGTCAAGAACCAAGAGAAGGATTTCATGTCAACATAAACCCATCTATGATATATCTTTCTTTAGAAACATTAGTCACTTCTGCTCTGAATATCTTTTCTATTACTGGAAATAAAATTCTCTGCCATCATTTAACAATTTAAGCTAACAACTTTTTACATCAGTGGGAATAAACCACAACAAATACAGAAGCAATGAATTAACTGAACAAAGCCAACATTTCAGAAATTGTATGTTTATAATCAGCCCTCAGGATGTGATGTGGTGGAAAACATTCCTGACATTTTGGAAACTGTGTCTGCTTTCTTCACTAGCAATCAGGCTACTCACACTGCTCAGTCAGAAATTATGTTTCTCTTTTTAACAGTATTCATCATATCAAAGAATATTTCATATAAAAGTTAATGAGATCTACATTTTATGCCATGCTCCAGTTTCTTATACAATAAGAAAACTAGCGAAATAAAGTAGAGGTTATACCGGACCAACACAAACCAAACTTAAACATCTTTCAGTGTACAGCCCCAATCTCAGATTTCGTCTAAATCAGTTCAGAAGTTTCAGAGATGAAACATGCAGACAGACAATGATTTCAACTGTAAGCAGAATAAAGAAACTGGAAAACCAGAGCTCTATCTAGAGTGAGGCCCCTACATAAAGCAATCCAATTTTGTGCAATGAAGTCAGCATGTTCAAATACAACTAGGAACATCACAAGCAATAACATAAACTTCCACAAGGAAGGCCATAAATGCTAACTCAAGGGAGCCAATTCTAAGAATACACAAAACATGTAACTATGGCCAAAAGTCAGACCTATGAAGAGAATGGAATGTGAACATGTAGCCAATACAGCATGTAGGAAACACATGCCCTGTTTAACCATAACCATGAAATATGTAGCTTCTTAATAAACACATGCTCTGTATAACAGCATAACATAAAAACAACATATGATCAGAACATTGTAGCCTGATACACAAAGGGCAAAGACTCTTTTCTTGGCAATCCTCCATGCCAAAATTGGAACATAGCTTTCACTGACCAGTCCTTGGGTTTTAACCTGTATGTATGCAACGTATTAATAGTATCTGCAAACAAAGCCCATCTTCAACACTGGTCACTCACCTCTTTCCAGAAAACTGTCATTCACAATGTGTTTCTTGCTTGCTCCTCAGCTTATTTTATGACACCCTTTAATTGCATAGATTAGTGAACGGATAATTATGATAAACTGGGAAGGACATTGATTTTAAAATACTATCCCAGCACCACTGGGACAGAATGAGGAAAACCACAAAAAACTCGTCTGAACGTGAACCTCCCAAAAATGAAACGGCAGCTAAACAAACCACTCAACCACATCATTCAATCTAATATACATATATTTCAATTTAAAAGTTATTCTTTATGTCCAATGGGACCAAGTGTCAAGATGCAGTGCTTAGCACTCATATTCATATTTAGAAGGACTGAGTTAGAATCTCAGCCCGAAGATTCAAAATATTTAGCTTTTCCGCCAGTCTTCTCAATCCCTTCAAGAACAATCTGTAGCAGCACTTAAAATGGCACTGACCACTTTCCATGTATTCCCAACACATAATTCATAATCATTCTAATAATATTCGCTACATAACTCTATAACCTCTGCAAATTACAATGTAAAACAAGTAAACAATAAATAGTTGTTAAAATAATTTAAAACACTTTACAATATATTAAACATCACGTTATATCTGTGCCTAAACACCATGCCGAGAACTTGAATATGGAGGTAAAGTTCCAACATTCAGTCTTTCTCCATCAGAATTTCCTGGGACTCAAAATGGGAAACTTTAAGGTTTCAAAATTAAGGAAAGGTGGGGAAAACTGGTGTCTCATGAAAAATTCATCAAGAGTAAAAAATAATTACCACTACATACTTAGTGGCATTTTCTTACATTTAAATAAAGTAATGAAGCTTATAATGCAAACCATCTTCATGTTCGACCACTTTTGGCTTTAAAATACAATGGTGTTATAAACCAAAATACTCATCAATATTACCATGAAAACCCCCCATCTTATTATATCTTCCTCAATTTTCTCCCACAAGATATCTCACACCAACTGCAGCCAACAAATGGTTAGCACTCCTGCTTCATATTCAGTAGGTACTGGGTTCAAATCTCAACCAAAAGACTGGCTGTCCTGACTGAGGTCTTTCTCACCTTCTCAGTCCCTTGTGGAAAATGCTCAGAAAGTGCCTAAAAATTAATACATGACTGGTTCATTGCATATCCTTTCCAATTTATTATGCATTAATCTCCATCCACTCGAGTCCAAACTATTGGCAGTGTCATTAAATAAACCACAAATAAATATACAAAGATGCCTCAAATTATCTTTTCATGTGGTTTAGACAGGTTATCTTGTGAAAATGTGTATTCCATCCATGGAATTTCTGTTGAAGTAAGTGGCCAACCTACCACGTAGCACATGTTAAAATCTTAGTAACAAAATATAGAATTTTATGCTCATCCTATTGCTTACATTGGTTTCAGGTAAAATGAAAAAATTACATAAAATATAAACAAAATATTGTTGTTTACAAAATAGATGTACACCTGCTTACGATTTCCAAAGTGGCACAAACAGGCTACAACGTTTTACTGATAATGAAAGCAAAATTGGTGGTAGTGAAACAACAGAAAAAAAGAAAGATTTCCACTGTTTCTGACAAAATCCAATATTCTTTTATAAACAGCCAAGGGATTAATTACAACTTATATCTCAAATAAATAACTTCAGATACATAAATACTTACCTACAGTCGCCTTTTCTTCCTTCACTTCTGTTTTCGCACGAGTTACAGGTGTTGCAACTAACTTCCGTCTCTTTGTCATTGTGGATGAATAAAGTGACTCTGAAACAAAATTCATTAATTCTGAACATATGTCGTTTTCTGGAAATACTTCAGTGTTTCCCTGCACATCGTTCAACCAACAGACCTAATGAATATAAAATAAGCTTCTCCAACATGTATGGTAAAGCAGATGAATCAGAATATTGTCATAACAATAGTCATCAGTAAGGTACTAATTCTCATCTGGTACAAAGCCAGACAATAAATAAGTTCATATTTTGTCCTAACACAAATAATTCTGTGTTACCCAATGCAACTGGTTGTTGAATTGTATACATACCAAGTTCTCAAGTAACAGGTAGAATTTAAGGTTCTCATTGCAGTGAGTATGAGGATGGTTGTCTTCTGGGTTGTATGAATTAAAGACCTGTGTAGTCTGGCAGAAGTTTGCCAACATTTCAGAGGTCCTTGTTGCCTCCAACATTAGGCATTGAACTCAATAAAGCAGAAGACACCCATCTTTTTATTCACCACCATAAGAACCTCAAATTTTACTTGTTACTTGAGAAACTGTTATATATACAATTCAGTAACCAGTTGCACTGGGTAACACAGGAATCACCATGATGACAGATGCAGCAAGTACCTTTTGAAATACTGGTAAACTTCTACCAGACTACATGGCATTACAACAAGTCTTGCTTGTTATATTTTATACTGATTAAAACTGGAATCAAAATCACATGTTTCAGAATATATGAAGACACACTATCAATACTAACCCTGTTAAGCATATATAGAACAGGGGAAAGGAAATAACCCAAGAGTTCGCTTCCAGGAAACAAATAGTACATAAGGAATAACTGGAAAAGTTATACATGGAAAGTGTACTTTATAAAAAGAAAGCTGTTTACAACAGGTGTTTTAATTATGGTTTATATAAGGTCTAAGTAATTTATAGATTGAGTCACTATGTGTTGAAACAGAACATTTTAATTAACTTAAACACAACTCATCAGGTTCAAACCCAGCCGAGGTCAATGGATTTTTAAGGGTGATAAAAATCCATAGCACAACTTCCTTCACAGGGAAAGTAAAGCCAGTGGTCCCATGCATAGATTTACGGCATGTAAAAGAACCTTATTAGCATGAAAGAAATGTTTCATAAGCAAAATTCAGTGGCCATTTTTTACCCATATGTCTTCTGATTCACTACTAGAGGGCTCTAGCAGACAAATCAGAAATAAGTAGAAATTGTATGGAGGCAGCAGGCTTGTCACCTGCTACACTGACATGAGACACTAGAAAACTAATATGTCAAGTTGCCTTGAGCAACTGTCTGGAATGAGCCAAGGACCCAATCCTTGGCAGGATGATGATGACAACAACTCATTGATGTATTTATGTATCAACAATAAATATGAATGCATCAATTTTGTAAAAACAAAGAATAACTTTACAATATTATGACTCTATACTTGAGTCTCTAATATGCACCCATATGATGACCAACCATCAAACTTATTTATACTAGACCCAATATAAACTTGAAGTACAAGAAATTAAATTCAAATAAACTAGCCTAACATTTTAATGAATTTGAATTTTCTACAGAAATGTAAAACACCGTTCATGTATAACATATCATTATGTACCAAAGGTGAATATCAATACCACTTTCATTTTACATTGATCCTAAGGTTATTTCCATGATGTAATAATTCAATTTGTAATAGTCTCTAAGATAAATACCTTATAGACCATGAATAATAACCACCACCTACTATCATGTGTCAAGGTGGGTAACAACAGCAGACCAATAGCAACCTTCATAGAACCTCACAGGGTTACAATAAATGGTGCGCCCACTTCAATAATTCAATTAGTACTGTGGAGAAGGTTAACTATTAAATTAGTTTTGTAGCATATTAAGAAATCAAAGAAATATCTGATAAAGATTGGTACACAAATATTGCTCTACTAACCTGACAGAAATTCACTAATCCACAATTTGCCTTCAGTAACCTTAACTATAAGGCAAAAACTTGTCTAGACAGCAATATATAAAACTGTAAAAATCATATTTGTATTTAACCAATACAAAAGTTAAGTATTGTTTGTGGACAACTTTCTCGTGTAATTTTCACAGTACAAACAAATTAATGTGTAACTACAACTCAGGTCAATACAATGAAATGTTCTTCGGTTTCAGGAACACAATTAAACATGATCACTGACAATCACGAGGGGACACAAGTTACGTATGCAGGATATATAAGAATTACGTGACTTCACATTCATAAATAAGCAAATTCTTGGTTGGTAAGTATATAACTTCGTTAAATGCCGTAATTTCTTTATGTCCTTGGATTCCATGTGTTTTACGTCATGTTATGAGGTGAAGGAAAGTCCGTTACAAAATAAGTAACGTAACATTTCAATCAATTGTGTTGAGTTACCCGCCCTCGACCTTTACTACCTATGTCATTGAGATACACATAAACTATGTAAAACAGAATTTCTTACCTACGAATTCAACGTCCTTTAAATATGTGTGTCCTGAAATTAAACGTCCGTAACTATAGTAATTAGATTATAGCCATTCGGTTAACAAACAGCAATCAATATTGTTTCAAAAACGAAATTGTTCATTGCCAATGCGCCATTTCTGTACTATTGTGCTGCGATCTGGCCAAATTGATACCACATGAAACTTCGAACAGTGTTGACAGATGGCAGCAAGTTACATGAACCTCGTGCTGCCACCCATAGGAAATTATAATGACTAAATGAAGCCCAACGTGTGTTGATGTAATTGAACAATATTCCTTTTCTAATGTAGAACATCTACAGCAGCTCCCAAAAAGTCTTTATACACATAAATAATTTTGTTCAGTATTGCGCTCCCTGGAACCTGTCTGAGAGGGAACACATTCCTGTCACAAACTGGAAACATTTAAACGTGGCCAATGACAAAACATGTACAGAATACTTTCATAGCCTATTGGAGAAAAAATAAAACTTAAATTCTTACTTCTCAGTAGTATAAATATGTATCATGAGTTTCTAACTTGATCACAAGGCTCCATGTCCAAGGACATGTGTTAACACTTTGTAACATCTGTATTTTGTAGTGACATGTCAGTCCGCCATCCAACCCCCAAGCTAAAGAGCCGCCACTCATCAGCTATATGCAACTGTTTATTCATATACAGCATATATACAGCAACTCCACATCTGGAGGCAATCTCATCCATCTGTAACTTAATGTTGTGTCATATTATGCTGACAGAGGGCAGCTTTCTTACTGGGTGACAGATGTAGTACACTTGAATAGGAATTTCTACAATTATTTTGTAACATTTCATTTGTTATCTGTAAATTAATGTTACAAACATTTTTAAATATGTAAAACCAGCTGGTATGCCAGTCGGATAACAGTTACTTGTACATTGACACTTCTAACATTTTGTTGCAGAAATGACAAAGTTTTATGTGAAGAACTTATGTCTTCAGGATGGAGACCTACAAACAATATCAGGTGCTTTGTCTACAAGAGAGAGTAAGGAACCAGCTGTACCACCTTGGGTCCCAGAGTCCAGGAGTAGTACAGATATACTAATTGAACCTCTGAAACCTAGACTGTTTCCACAGGTGGGTAAAAGAAACAAACACCAATGATTCACACATCCTGTTGGGCAATTTCTTTGTGTTGTGGAACAATAGCAATCATCTTTGTACACTGTGGAAAGAGAGAAAGCTTTACCCTCTCACCTCTTGCTAATAATATACACATTTTACATGCTCTCTAATTCTCTACTGTTTAACCTATATGAATAGTGTATCATACAGATACCATACAAATAGTAATTAACAAAACAGAAGACTTTTTGTGCACAGACAATTTGGACCCAAAGATGTCAAACACAGGTGGAATAGAAGCATTGGTTGTGACCCACAATTATATAGAGAAGCAATTCCTGTCTTCACCACTTTATATTACACAAGAAATGGACCAAAATGCACATCAGTAGTGCAAGAGAGAATAGTGATAACTTTACTAAATACATTTACATTCTTTTAGTGACTTTGAGTTTAATTTATTATTACATTTAAAGACAATGGTTATATGACATATCTGTAATTGTAAATGCTCAGGTATAATTTTACTCTGTACAAATTCTTTATTCCTTTCACTTTATTTATTCTTTCTCCAAACCAAAATTTTAAACTTTCCCTCAGACTAAACCTACTTTAATAAGTTTATTAACAGTTCAAAAAATTATATTTAGGCATTTTGTATACTTCATCTTCAAACTTATACACTTCTCTTTAGAGTTAAACGTTAATATTTTGTAACTTTTCTTTTAGTTGATGGCAGCTCTACTCACCTGCTGGGTGAATCTTGCCAGTGGTGCCAGCCTTGGTTATGCAACCCCTGCCCTCCCATCACTCCAGCATCCTAGCTCAAGATTACACATAACAGAGAATCAGGGATCATGGGTAGCTGGTCTTGTGATGCTGGGGGCACTGGGTGGAGGAGTGCTGGCAGGACCATGCATTTCCTTGGGACGTCGTCGTGCACTGTGGCTTACGGCAACACCACTAACATTTGCATGGCTGCTCATAGCACTTGCTCCAAATGTGTGGTTTTTGTATATAGCCCACTTCATCTTGGGCACTTGTCTAGGCATCATTGCAGATGCATCTCAACTTTACGTCAGTGAAACGGCATCAGCACAGTGGCGTGGAGCTCTTGGTTGCATTCCAGTCCTCATGTTCAATGGAGGAATTCTCACATGTTACACTGCAGGGGCATGGCTTGACTGGGAGAAACTGGCTCTCTTTGGTGTTGGACTCACACTACCAGCTCTCCTGTTCCCTATTGTACTGCCAGAATCTCCAAGCTATCTGGTGGCACAGGGACACATAGATGAGGCAATTGGAGCTCTCCACTGGCTACGTGGTGCCACTTATGATATAACCGCTGAATATCAGGTAAAGCAGTATTTCACAACTTTTCCACACAGTGGATAATAAATACTCTGAGCATATAAAACCATGTATTTCTATAAAGTTGTTTGTGTGTGTATATATTATTTATGATTGACTTAAGTTAACATTATTCTTACACTTTTATATTTTGTTGCAGTATTACAATATAACAAAATTGACATAAGAACAACATTTTATATATGAGCAATAAATGATGAGTGCAGCGTACAAATAAAATATTAATGTTTCATATGATTAGTCACTTGTATGAAAAAAATTACAAATTTTAAGGCAATGACAATTTAACAATGAAAGAAAAAACCAGCAGCACAGCCTGTTGCGATGATAGAACAGGTCTAACAAGATCTTGCTACTACTATCAAACAAAAACAAAATCAAACCTTCATAATCAACATAGCAAAATCAGTAGTGCTGAATGGGCAAGGTAATGTCTTGAAATGGGTCACAACTACTTTCTCCCCCTATTCTTTTCAGGACATAATCATCCTACTGGAAACATTGTTTGAATTGCAAACTATTTTGTTTAGGAGTTGCTGTACTGTGAGAAAGGTCCTGGGGTGCTGAAAAAACTGCAGGGTCTTGGTGACCATGAAATATTACATCCACTTCTTCTCACTGGTGCCATCCGTGCTCTCAGCAGGTTCTGTGGGCTGCGTGCTATTCTCTGCTATACCCAAACCATCCTCCTCAGCTCTCACTCCAGTCTTGATGTTGAAGTAGCAACAATCATCACTGGAGCTGTGCAGCTTATTGCAACATTGATAGCATGTGTGCTACTTGACAGGCTTGGCAGGCGCAAGCTGTTAATAGCTTCTCAGGTGTGTATGTGTACAATTAGCACACAAGCTTGTGTTCATTACTTAATAAAAAAACAACCAATGCATGTAAAATGCTTCTCTGCCTTAGAACCTCACCAGATATTTGGAATTTCTATGCACACAAAATTCAGTATGGTCACTCACACACATCTAGCTTGGAACACATCAACAAGGTGATATAGTAAAAATGTTGTTAAATTGGACTAACAAAGGAAAGGGACAGTTCGAATTAGTAAAAAGCTAAATTACAAAACATATGTACAATTTTGAAGGCATAGCTAATAAAAACAAGCAACATATGACAGCTCAGTCAGAAAAGCGTCCAACTACAAACTGGACAATCGGGATTTGATCCCCGACAGGGGAAAAGGATTTTTCTTCTAGCCCCTGCATCCTCCTATCCAGTGTGTACCAGGAATCATTTCCCCAGTGCTAAAGTGCAGCTGGAGTGTGATGCTAATCACAACCTTCATCTCGTGCCAACATTAAGAACAAGTAGCAGCTATACCTCCTCTCCCCTCAAGGACCTCCATGGCATGTAGCGACACAGCTTTACTTTCTTACAAGACAGAGATAATATATTATAAAAGAAGTAATAGTGTTAATGTTAGTGTAATAGTGTTGATGACAATCAGTACAAAACAATAAACAATGTTGATGATGTGTTTATTCAAGTATCTTGTGCAAATTTTCAATGTACATGTTTTTAACAGTTGAAATAATAGTATATAAAAACTATTTGTCTTGTAGTTTGGTGATAACAATACACACTGCAACACTTAATTGCTGGACTAGTCTTATGTAATGCTGGCTTTGCATTTTGATCTGCGTATTTTCTGTTGCAGGCTGTGATGGGACTTTCATTGGTAGGTCTTGCCTGTTACCATTATTACCACGAAGATCTCAGAAGCACTCGTGGAACTCTTGTTGATTGGCTTCCTGTTGTCGCCATTATGGTGTACATTGTTGCAAATTCAATCGGACTGGGGCCAGTCTCTGGAATAATTATCGGTGAATTGGTGCCTCAGCGACACAGAAGTATTGCCAGTTCTATTACCGGTGCTGTTAGTTGGCTTAGTGCTTTCATCGTCACAAAAACATTCCTAGATTTAAGATCAATTTTAAATCTTCATGGTGCACTGTGGCTTTATGGGAGTGTGTGTCTAATTGGTGTACCATTTGTATATTTCTCTCTCCCAGAGACTCGTGGTATCTCACAGTATGGCATTGATGTACTCTTTAAAGCTAACAGAGATCACAGTAATGACATAACTGAAACCAAAATAGGTCAGAGTAAACCTCTAATGGTTTTGAAAGCACAAACTATGAAAACAAGCATCTGTAATGAATGCTCAACACAGGGCAGTGAAATCAGCAGTTCAGATAATATTTCTGTGTGATATTTCAATTCCATTTTTCCTATAACATAAATGGTAACATTCCAAACTGTTTTGTTGTAATTTCAGTTTCAGATATTGTAATCATAAAATCAGTGTATGTGTGAGTGTGTAATAAAGTAAACAAAGATGTTCTTTTTATAAGCCTTGATTTAGGTAAATTTTTATTCCATTATCTTTTCATAAATCATATGGTACTGAGGTACACAATAAATCCTCATTAAAATAATTAAGTGATAATTCATCAAACAAAGAATTTGTTTCAACTTTTTTGAATTTATTTGCCTGAAACATAAGCTTGGTTCTCAACTCTATGACTTGAAACAAATTATCATATAACACACAAGTATATTGCTCTGTACCATCACACTTTTAAGGAACTATGGAGGGTCCCCTGTATTACCAATTATAGGAAACTGAAAAGGATAAAGGTGCAGTCTCTGCCAGTAAACAATGTTCACACAAAGTCAATTGGTTCAAAAAGACATTTGGTAGTGGCATGCAAACATTCAAACAAAAAGGCAACATTTAAAAGAAGAAAACTATAAATGCATATTCCTGATACGTAAATTATGTATCAAATTCACTCAATAAATATTTAAGCTGTTTGGGTCTTTCCTGACTAGAAATTTATTAATTGTTCATTTAATTACTTATTTCAAAGACTGGAGAAAATTCCTCATTCAAGTATTCAGTGTTTTAAAATTATGACTGCTTAGAAAACTAATGTATTTGCCACCTAAGATAAAAGTCAATATTAAAAACTACAAAATCTTCAAACAATCTCTTCTATAGCACTGCATAAAATATGATATGTAAGAAACGAAAAGCCTGTAATTTTTTTATTGTTAGAAAGGTTGTAATCTGCAGTCAGTCTCATCAAATGCATTTAACCTGATATTCATCTTCTATCGCCTGTCTTCATGCTTTCATTTCATGTTATATAATATAAATTATATTTTGTAATAACAACAAAATATTTGAACAAGTTGCTTGTGGAAGAAAAAAATCTAAATACAAAACAAAGTTACACCAGCATTCAGGATAACATAAACCCAGTTTTCAAACTAGTATTAGTCTGAAAACATACAACTAGTAAAATTTATAAAGCTAAACCAGCATTATCAATCTCAAGAATTTTAAATAAACCAACAAGATAAAGGTTCATGTGAGGGAAGACCTGGTCAAGAGGAGAACCTCAGGAAGGAAAACAAAGAATAAGAAAACTTTTTCACAAATTTACTGACCACAAACTGAGAACTAAATAAAAATATTCATATGATCACCATGTTGCTGTTTTAAATTCTACACAAGTAAACATGTCAATGAATGATGCCGATGATGAAGGATCCAATGTTGGTGACATCAGATATGTTGAACAGTAATTTATAACTAAATTAAATGCCATGTGAGCCTCACGCATTCAAATTATGGAAGAAAACAGGCAGTGTAACAAAGAAACATAGAACTGAAAAGTGTCACTGGCCCAACAAACATACCAGCAATTCTAAAGACCAAATATTTATTTGTTTCATACTATCAACACCTCACAGACCTGATTACACTGCTTTCACTGCCATTTTTTGCTTTAAAATTAAAATAAAACACCAATATACATAAGTTTCAAAGTACTACAGAAGTTATATGAACATACTGGGACTAATTCCCCATACATATATAGAAAGGAAGCTGAAATAGAAAAAGATAATAAATTATTCTTGTAAATATAAATGCTCCAAGTATCATTTTATAATACAGTAAACAATTAAAACTGAAAATAACTTTTAAAATCCACAAGTTCAATGACAGCACAATAGATAGAAATCCAGACATGGTAAAAGAAATAATCTTACACTGTACATTACTTTTACACAGTATAAATAGGTATATGAGTTTGAAGATGGCTGTCTTCTGAGCTGTAGCACTGTGTAGTCTGGTACAAGTTTACCAACGTTTAAGAGGTCCTTGCTAACTGCATCATCAGGGCAACGGTAAACTTCTACCAGGCTACACAACACTACAATCCAGAAGACAGCCAACTTGGGTCTCACCACTGTGAAAACCTCAAATCCTAGGCAGGTGAGTTATTTCAGAATACTTTAATTATTGTATAAATAGAAGTCAACTTGTTAACTTATGTTTCAAAATACTAAAGCAGGCCTTTTTTTTAAAAAAAAAGGACTGTGGGCCCCATGGTGAGAAGGTATTTCAACTTACTGGTATTCTTTCCCGATCATTAATGCCAAATGTCATGCCAATGTATAACACTGCACCACTGATGATTGCATTAGTAACTTTAGAAGTATTCATGATGGAAATACAGAAGAATTCAAGATGACACCTCACCTCTATCATATGGTAACAAAATGTCAACATGGCACTTTTACTTCATGTCACTTCTCTGTGAGTGACAGCTGCAACACTTGTTCCAGCATTTCCTCCTCCTGCCTCTTTTGTCGCTCCTCCTCCTCACGTTCACGCTGCGAGAGGACTAAAGCCATCTGCAGATCATGGTCAGATACTATCGGGCTATCAGAAGAATCGGTTTCCCCACCCTCAGGACTAGTACGAAAAGCAGAGGAGCCACTGTCAGGGGAACTAGCAGAGAGGTTCTGCTGGTACAGGGCTAAGCTGGCCTGGATTGCCCTACAAAGCGAAACAAGGTGTTTGCACAAAATACAAATATTTACTGGAGTTGACACTATATAAGCATATTAGAAAAGTTCTTAAAATAGTAATACTACAAGGAAGTTGATAAAATTGTGTATACAGTTGTGCCGATAGGTGTTATGCACAGATGGCAATGGTATTCTTTTCAGAGTTTCAAAAATGGAAATGTTGAATAAAGAACCATTAGAAAGATGAAGGTAAGGCAGAGACAAATCTACTTCTGCAAAGCTAATTACACTACAGTAACTGCACTGTACAGAGGCACCAACTAATTTTTCTTGCATCTTGTTAAAAAGAAATTATATGAAAAATGTTGCAATTTAAAGTTATTGGAGAGATCTCTTTATTTCGTGTCATGTACAGGATTTTCTTCAGTTTGGGAAATTTTTAAATTCATGTAAAGTATGGTTTAAACTGGACCAACATAAACATAAATTTAAATTTGCTCAAAATTCCCAGTGTATATTTTTGATAGCAAATTTCAACAAATTTCTATCAGTACATGAAAGATATACATACTTACCTACATACATTTGTTTTATACAAAGAACACACAATAAAATGGCTGTCATGATTTGTATTCTAATTTTGTGCATGTTCAATTCTGGGTTACAGTGTGAAACAAGGTATGTACAATGAATATAGTATACTTATGACAGGTGAATAAAGAGTACTATGTTAAGGTACTTAAGGGATTCAATTTCTTCCTCTGATGTTTCGCTTTCAGTCTGTTAAACAAAGAGACTAAATAAAGTGAAAGAACTTCTATAACAACACTAAAAAACGTTTCATGTACAAGCACGTGCAAGGTTTGTATTTAATCCAAAATCAAGCCAATAATCATGAAGTCAATCAATACTTGAATCATCCCAGTTTTGGCATCTTTCTTTTTCAACAGATAAACAATACCCGAAGAGGCACCACAGTTAGGAAGCACTAATGAGAATGAAGTCCTTCATCACACACATACTTTCATATTTTACTTAACAAAACTTTCCCAAACACAAAAGTTATATTGTGTCAAATGGCAGGATGAGAAAGTTACAGACTACTTTAAAATACTTCAAACTTTGCATGGAGTGATTAAAGAAAACCATGAATAATCCCTCACGTGTGAAAATGTCCTTATATAACACATCCATAGTGCAAAGGAAGTTACCTGCCTATGCATCATTAATAATAGGTGCACAGGAAACCGATCTTTTACTGCACCACATTTTAAAACGTTTAATTTATGAAATGGTAGATGTCTGTAGATGATAGGTTTAAACAGAGGTGACATATCAGGCAGCATGACAAACAAAAAATTATTTCATGTAAGAAAGGATAAAAGCAGAAGAGAGAAAATTTAAACAAGACAAAGTTATTTCACTTTTCAGGCATTATGGTAAATATGAGAACAGGATTTTCTTACACTGAAGATTGTATTTCATAAGACATGACTCTCAAACACTACTAGACATATTGAAAAATGAACACCGAGTATGTAATAAAATGACAGTGCATGTTATGTTAGTTTAACCTTTAGCATACAGCAATAGGGAATTTAAACTCCATAGCACAGAAATGCCAGCTGGAATTCAACTCCGGGGTTAACGTTTTAGCAGTATGTTAGTGTAACACATGGCCCACTGAGCTGTGATATACAGTTGACAAAGAATTCTGTGTATTGCTACAAATGTTTGACCAAGTATGACAGTCTTAAAGTGAGAATATCTTCTATGGAATGTACCTTTGTAGCTGTCGTTCCTCTTCAGCATGAATGTTGGGAGTGGTTGGTCGAGATGGTCGCTGGGCTCGTAATGCTTCCCAGATATCCACCTGAGTATGAGACACTTATTAATATTCATTAATGTATCCAGAAAACTGTGTATATTGTATAGGTTTCACACAAAGAAAATATACAGAAATCTTCACAACAGTTAACAGATTTACTGTTTCACAGCCCACAGAAAACTGAAAATAATTCAAAAGACAGAGGAAATCAGAAACCATGATGCTGGCATAAAATACAGTGTAACTAAAGGTCATATAAGAAACTATGAGTTGACTTTGCAAAGCAGTGGTAGTCATGAGGGCTTTTCACTGGCAAAAAGCAAAATATCCTCTAACAAAAGAAAATGTCTGTAAATATACAAGGGTTACTTCAAAAGTCATGGCAACTAATTTTTTGGGGACAAACATGTTATATTGAAGAAAGTTCAAAATATACATATGAAAGGGCATGATACGTATACTCCTCCGATTGTTGTAGTCAGATCAGGTAGGTGTGAATGGGTATAGGTATAGTAGGCAAGAAAAAAGGCACATTACGGAATGACTGTTTTTTTTAATTCTTTAATCCTCGAAAAATTCAATTGTGATTAAAGAAACTCAATGCGAGTTAAATCAGAATTCTTACATTAAGACTAGCAAGCTTCAAAGTAGTTTCCGAGTGTATCAAGTACTCGCTGCCAACGACGAGGAAGACGGCGAATACCATCAGCTTTACCATCTCCAAATCTTGCCATCTTGTGCCGAACTGCGTTGGAAATGTCCTCTCATGTACAAAAGCATTTCCCTCGCAATAGCTGTTTCAATTTGGGTGTTAAGTCATAGTTACATGGCGAAGGGTTGGGTGAATATGGAGGATGGTCACAATTGAATTTTTCAAGGATTAAAGAAGGAAAAAAAAATGGTCATTCCGTAATGTGCCTTTTTTCTTGCCTACTATACCTACACCCATTCACAACTACCTGATCTGACTACGCCAATCGGAGAAATATATCGTGCCCTTCATATGTATATTTTGAACTTTCTTCAATATAACGTGTTATGCCCCAAAAAATTAGTTGCCATGACTTTTGAAGTAATCCTCATATAAATGAGAAGGTCTGGTTCATGTGTGGAGCGGAATCCACAGGTTAGAAGGCAAGATAAAGATAAATTGTGAGGGTCCTTTTGCAAGGTAGATGGACCAATCTCTGATCCTAGCCTGTACTAAATGAATGTGGCAGAGCCATCACGATCTTTCTTCAGAATGTTGCATATTCAATAAAATACTGTATTTATACATTCCAAATTATATTTTAATAGTACCTCATCTTTCTCACTACCAGCCTCTATAAGACTCTGTTGAATTGCAAACTGAAGTAGTTCATCTTCTTCTTCTACGCTGAACTGTCTTCGAACTTCTGCACCTGAAACACACACTTAATATTCAATACCAGACATGTACAGACAGCTAATAAATCATTTTAAATTGTTGTGATACAAGTATGTGAGAGATATTAACAAATCAAAATGATATTCATGATGAAATTAAGGGCAGCTTAAATTCAGAGCATGATTGTTACCATTCAGTGTAGAATCCTTTTCTTTCCTATGTTTTTATCTAAAAGCCTATAGATTAAAAGATACAAAACTATAATTATTCCTGTTGTTTTATAAGGGTGTTAAACATGGCCTCTCACGAGGGAAAAAAATATTTCAGAAATGTCCTTATATAATCAGTAGACATAATGACAATATAAACAATACGTCACAACAGACACCAGCCAACTACTTTGCATCTGTCTCCTACTCAACATAACACCAGAGCAAAATACATTTTTCCCTTCAGTGAGATGATCAATTGAAACATTGTAATTGGCTGCGCTCAAATGGCATAATGAAGTTAAGATAACCTTGTCAATGCCACATATCCAAACTGGCATTACTCAACTGCTGCCCATATCTAAGAAAAAACAAATAATGATATGGGGATGAGTTCCCAACCATAGGCCTGCAACAAACTTTTCATATCATAAGACAGGGCCCTGCACTGTCTTGGAGAAAAACTACACCATGTTCCATTAGTTCTGATTGTTTCCAACACAGAGAAGCACCTTACAATATGACAATGCCACATAGCATGCAAAACTGACAGTGGTATGAAATGGTCAAGAATGGCATTCTGGACATGACAAGCAATGAACTTCTCTGACTACTTCTTGCAACCATCCTCCATGGTGACATGGCTGACTATTTTTAACTGGGAGACTGAAGAAACTCATATCAAATTTCAATCACACAAGCCACAATACTTACCTAACTTTGAGTATGATGCTGGAGGAACAAAACAGCTGTCATCCACAATGCAAGAAATTCTGTCTTCTTCTGTAATTCGCGTGACTCCAGGAATTTCTTCATCCAAACCAAATATGTTGCCAAATGTTATTCTAGCATTCAGCACGTGAAACAGGGGGATTTCTGAAAAGAATAAAATTACAGTGAAACCTCGATGCATCGTTTTCGGCGGGGGTGGGAAACAAAAACGATGAATGCGGGAAAACGATAGATGCGGGAAAGCATTAAAAATTTAAAAAAAAACAATATTTCTCTTTCAAAGTTACTTCTTTTTACCAAAAAAGTCTTTAATGGACAACTGGTTTGTTGAAACTTTACGTTTTAGACCAAACAGAGCACTTTCCACGTTCAAAATGTTTTCTTCGTCACGTTCACTAATATTAAGCGCATAAAAGAACGACTTCACTTTCACCAATGCAGCGTGTACTTCGGCAAAACTCGGCAAAGCTTCGGGCGCGCATTCGTCGTCTTCCTCTTCCTCACCACTCCAACCCCCTTCGCGAACAATAACAGGAAGAATGGAAATACTATTACTGCCGAACTCAACGAAACGTAGCTGTAGAAGACCCTGAACC
>NW_019059875.1:922501-935810 GCF_000696155.1 Zootermopsis nevadensis | reverse complement strand
TGTGCTGGTTGGGCGACATAACAGGTTACCGCTACTGTTTATTCCAAAAACATTGTGCGTCTTTCGGAATTAAATTCTAAAAATATCACGTAAATTTCGTTACAATTTCTCAGAAACGATCATTGCGGGAAAATTGTTGGCCGGGACTAAGATTTTTGAACGATCGATGCGATAAAACGATAGTTCGAGGAACGATAGAAGCGGGAAAATGTAACATTATTTTATATGGGATGTATTCGGGACCGAACAAAACGGACGATGCATCCGGGAAAACGATAGTTCCGGGAACGATGGATAGAGGTTTCACTGTATATCAATCATACAATTTGATTAAGACAATATGGATTGTGGTGTCTGTACAGAGTAATTTCTTACCTATTTTTACTGGAAAACCTGCTGGTAGCTGCATCTGAATAAAATCTTTGAGTTTGGCAAAGTGGGAACTCGAAATTGCCATTAAATCTACAATTGGCATTATTTGTTCCTGCAAACTCAATGGGTAGTTTTCACACAGCCAAAGTGTAGCCTGAAATCACAGCATAACTTTCAATGAAGTACACACTTTCCAAATTCACACTTCATGAATATGCATTCCTATAAGATCTCAATGTTCCTTTACTGCAAATTCAAATAAATTTATTTTTTTACTTAATGTTATCCAACCTGTGCTGAACCCAAATGGCAGAAGTGAAAGCTAAAGCTTTGTAGTGTACAAGCTTATTGTTGATAAATCAATTCAAGTATAAGAGGACACCTTATCTTCAATTAAATTTCTGATACAAGGCATTACAAACAGGCCAACATCTAACTAGAAAATTTTCCTACTTTGAAAACAAATTTAAAATATTAAAATATCATTCATAATCATCCTTGAACTGAAGTCCTACACCATAAATTAACACTTGAAATTGTTAATTGGACTACTACTGAATAGTACGTAATTTTTCTGTTCTACATTCTTACATGTACACCACGGAAAAAAATGTTTCAAATAAAAATGTTATTATTTTAATGAGAACAACATTTGATACCATGTACCAATTTATTTACACACAGAATTGTTCTTCTACAAAACAGACAAACTCTGATTTGAGCTTCATTTTCAGTATGGATTATACTGCACAAACAGGGACAAAAATTAAATTTGCCTGACTTTGGATTCTGGTGTTAACCCATTCAGTAGTTTCAGAGATGGGCCATGAGGATAAACAGATAATTTCTTCACATTATGTTTGCACCTGATGAAATTTGTTCACAGTACAGAAATAAATATGAAAGTTAATTTACATAAAGTGTCGTACCTAAGTGAATGATAATGCCAAATATATATTTCTTGGGTTGCCTTGTATTAAATTTCATCAGAATCTAAATGGATTCAGTATCCACTGCATAGGAGACCGGGTAGATTCTAATTCAGTCTGAAAGTGACCACCCTGCTGGGAATCAGACACCAGTTATCCTACCCATAATCAGTCACTTTACTGACTAAACTGTACCAACTCTTATGACAACAGAACCACCATCTTCAGTCTCCAGACATCGGAACTAGATAGACATGCGTCAGCTGACCATTTTACCTCCACGAAAAGAGTATTTGGAACCTACTCTATAGATGACTGTACGCGTCCCAGAACAAGACTGAAAATAGTGAAGAACAGAAAAATCCTGCCCCTCCTGGGAATCCAATCTTAGTTGTTGAACCTACAGTCAGCCACTTTACCGAGTGAGTTATCCTGAGCCATATGACCACTACCGCCAATCAATATCTTCAGTCTCCCTGTGGGGATTTCACACATTTCTGAAAGTAACACATGCTAGAGGGAGGGGAGAAACAAAAAGGAATCTATCGCACTATGTGCCATACACGTGCTCAGGGTGAGACGAGGTATAGCTCCTACTCATTCTGAACCTCAGCACTACATTGGGGTAAGTGATGTGTATCACACCTCCGCCATGCTTTATCCCCAGGGAAAGAAAACCCACTACCCACTGGAAAATAGGCTGGGTAAACCCCAGAGCCAGCATGGATGCAGAGGCTAGAACAAATTTCTCGGCCCTCATCAGGAATCGAATCCTGATTGTCCAGTCCATAGTCAGTCACTATACTGAATACACAGCCCATTTATATAAAATGTATATCATTTAAAAGAATTTTTAAAAAATTAAAAATTTAAATTACCTTAAATTTCTGTATTTTTGTATTAACTTCTTTTGGACGGCCAATATCTCTTCCTTTGAGGTCCATCTCATCATCAAAATATTCTTCAGGTGTAATATTACATGGGTTGCCTATATGACTGTATTCCTCCTGAAATAAGAATAGGGTAATTTAAAAAGAACTGCACAATGAAATACACTTTAAACATAAAACAATGCAACACAATTTCTCTTTCAGTCCTGGAATAAATCTTTATTAGTTAACTTAATGGCACTTCATAATCTACATAGATACAAATTGAAATAAGACAATGATTATGAATTATGAAACAAGCAGTAAGTAGCAGTCATAACCTATATCAATCATCAGCAGTAAGTGAAAAATGAGAATAAAAGATGCTGGTTGAAGAAATTACAAAAATTGGAAATCAAATGGTTTAACAATGGTAAATAAGACATTCAAGTTGGCCCCGTAGGACTAAACTTGTGTGTCAACATCAATGGAAACTGATATAAAATGCGTTATTTAAAAAGATAATAAAATTTAAAAGACTACAATGAAATGTATTATAAATATAAATGCATAAAGAATTTTACTGAGGAAAACTCTTGAACCTTGGTCATTTAAGAGACTCAGAAGAAAATGGAAAGATAACATTAAAATGGATTTCAGAGAAACAAGTTGTTAGGGTTCAAACTGGATGGACAATGGTGGGCTTTGGTATTAGTAACATTCAGCCTTCAGGTTCTATTACTAGAGTTTGGCAGTATACATAATTCAGATTAAACACTTACATTATTTGTTTCTGGAAGAGCTGCCTGTTTCTCCTCTACCTCTGCAATACCAAGGAATGACTGTAGTGGTGTCTTTGGTGCTCTCGCCTTCACTTTGTCTGTCTCTGTGAGGTGTTCAGTCCGAGTTTTTGTTACTAACTCAACATTACTTGCTCCAAACACTTTACACTCATACCCATTTACTGGTTCACATTTGTCTGACCGCCAACCCCATATACCAGATTTATTCCTGTTAAAATTGAAGGCAGGAAAGGGTGTCATAATTACCATTCACAACATCTATATCTAAAAACCATGCTACTTTTCAAAGAAATTCAAAAATCACAAACTATGAAATTACTTCCTCAAATTATGAAATTACTTATAATCCCCAAGAAATACCTTTCAAAGCTGATCTTGTCAGTATCAATATATGTGGTAACAATGGGTGTGGTGAGCCGGGATGAGATAGCTTCTTCACTAGGTTGTAGAAATTGAAGGTCTTCTGCCGATATCTTGCACATCTGCTCCACATACACTTGCTGTGTCTCATGGTCCACTTCCATTATCAAAGCTGAATCACCTACACAACACATCAACATGTTTTAGTCTTATGTACAAAACATCATAAAAACATTTCTAAATAAGTCTCTGATGTAAGTCCAAGATGTCATTATTAGATACAAACTCAAGTGACATTTGAGAATAAGCCAGTATAATTCAATGGGAAACAAGGTAATTTTAATGCATGGTCATTAAGACTATTGTAATTGCTGCTGAGCCCCTAGGTAGAGCTATTCTGAAACCCTGGACTCAGAAAAGGACATTTCATCTTATCCCATTATCTGATAAAGGAAACGAAACCAACTCCAGGAATACAATGGTTTTAAAAAAACTAGGATATTGGGATCATCTTTGTAGACTAAAACCTCCGATACACCCCACAACAAAAATCCAGAGGACCAAAACCAAGCAATCTCAGCGGCCAGATATCTCTTGAAATTAGTTGTTCACTGCATATGTTGCACAGAAGTGCCATGGAGACATGAGTTGTGTGTGCCATAGCACCACTATGCCCAAAGAAGCCATATCAAAATCAACATCCCAATCAAGTACATAATTGTGATGATATTAAAGTTGTAAAATGTTTAGAAACAGACTGTTCTGCAACTTGTAACAAAGGAGTTTCAGCACATGCAGGCCTCATTCAAACTATGATTGTACACTACATATTTACATATACCGACAAGTACAGGTAGCCCTCGATTTGCGCCGATTTTGAAACCAGCAAGTCAAAAGGTGAAAAAAATATATTTTACTATTATTTATAATATTTTACAATGTTTCTCGTACTGATGCTTATACTAAATCATAATTCTTACATCGCTGATTTTGAATAAAAATTATAAATACAGTCATCTCTGCAATTACGTATGTTTCGTTAACGCGAATTTGCTCCAATGAGATCGATGAATCGGTAAAAGCTGTTTGTGAAATGCAAACTTTTGCATATGCGAATTTGCTCTTATGCAATTTCATTCCTGGTGCTTTAAACTTTCAAAGGACCAATTTAATCTCTGCGGGATTTTCTATAGGTCGGTGTCTTACATGAATGCAACTATCACATAACAGTAGAGATGACTGTACACATCAATCACATGAAAGAAACGCAGTCAATCGCATGGACCAACGAACTGTCAATTGTAAGTGTATAAAATATAATTTTTTAAATTCCCTTTATTTTATTTACGTTATTTCAGAGCTTTAAATGTAATGCCACTATATTACTCTTCAATGTTTGGGTGCTGGGAACGCATGTCATTGACTTCTCATTGATTTACATTAACGCTGATTCCATTTACGCCGGTATGCATCCCCGGCGTAAATCGAGGGCTACCTGTAATATATAATATGACAAAATAATACATTTATACACAATACTGTTACACTTATTATAAATTATAACTTTCAGCAGAAAAAGTAAATCTTGCAATGGAGTTTTCTAGTGTACTTACACTGCCCTTTAAACACATAACTCCTGTTTCCACGCTGCCAGTTCGTTTGGTCAAAACCAAGTAACGTAGTGTCAATTCGAACATTGGCTCCCTGCTTGTATACTTTGTATGTGTCACTTGGGCACATACGGGACACCAGTGGAACTGAAACATTCATAATGGAAGGGTACTGTGGGGCACACATTGCAATAAAGCACTTTTAAACAAAAAGAGTTTAAAAAAGAAGTTATGGGAAAAACTTTTGTCTGCTTTCCTTTAATTGGTTCTTCAATCGGCATGGCAAGGCTAGCAGGAATTTAAATATCTTTCCAATTAAGTTACTAATTTCTATTAGTTAATTGCTTTTATTCCTCTTGGGAACATAGGGCTGATACTAATTTTTATAGGTAATTTTTAATAAATATGATTCCAACTATGTTAAACTATAATATCAGATTTCACCATGTTTGTTAATTGTCAACATGAAGGATTTCATACATTATAATACATGTTTATAACTTATCTCCACATAAAATTTAACATGCCTGAATCAAATGGTCGATTACGTATTACCATCAAATAAAGAGTCAAATATGTATTTCAGCATGACTTCAATATTATTTTATATTCTGCAAAATAATTAGCTAAAGAAAACTGCATACATTTCGAAGACTTTCAATCATACAAAATTTCACGGCACACATTTAATAAAGCTAGTGTTACCCCAAACTCAGAAGTTCATACAGTTGCCATGTTTGTATTACACCCTACAAAGGTCATGACATGAAACAAGAAATTACATTAAGAAACATAAATGTTCATTACAGTTTTCACAAAAGCCTGCTACTGGACCCTGTCATGAGGAAGTTCAATCAAAACTACACCTACACCTTCACTGCCTATATCTCCACGATTTCATTTTAATATTACCCTCCCATATACATCTAGGTTTCCAAAGTTTCTTTTGAGATTTTCTAGCCAAAACTGTATTTCTTATTTCTGCCATGATTTCTACATGTCCCATCCCAATCAATTATATCACCCTAACAATATCAGAAGATGAATCCAAGGTGTGAAATTTGTCATTATGTAACATTCTCCATTCTTCTGATACTTCATCATTTACAGGTCCTAATAAAATTAACCCAAGCAACTTACCCCAACTTGTGAATTCCCACTTCATCTCCACATAAAAATCAGGAGCCTAGGAAGATGAAAAAATATGTATTAAAATTTAAAACATGTTATTAGCATGTGTTAGTAGAATCCATATGGAATTTAGTGTTTACTTATAGACTTCAATACGGTAACATATAATTTCAATGGGAGTGAAATTATAATACAAGGTTCTATGCTTACCTCTTTAAGTTTCTGTAGTAGTTCTGGAATACCACCAATTCTGCTTGAATATCTTTGAAAGTCCCTTCTCTCAAGAAGTAGCTGCAGCAACTCTGGGTCACCTGTGGCAACAGCTTCCTGGACGACTGGAATACATATGGTACTATCTAACTATCTGGTATGAGAACACAAAGGTTCAACCACATAATCCTGAATCCATCCTCATATCCTGTTCACATAAGATCTATCAGGTAATCAAGAAACTCCTGGACTTTTACAGAACCTAAATGTTAATTTACATGTTCACAAGATTGTGCGACTAGTTCCTAATGTCAGCAATGTTTTCCATCAAATAATAATAAGAGTTCTCCAAATGCATTGTCTGAAAATCAAATCTTGTATTAAAGGAATAGGTGCCTACAAAAAACTGAGACTCATATTTAGTTTTCCTCCTCTGTGAGTAAAAAAAAAATACTTTCGATATCAGTAAACAATATCAGTACATCTTAACCAATGTTTGTACAGAACAAGACGATTAAAATACACAGTATAATGCCCAGTAGGTATGTTAGCAATCACTTCAAAGAGACAACATTTTTTTGACAATGTCAAAACTGTAGCCTATTGCTAGAGACCAGACAATCAGCCAATACAGTTGACATCCAATCAAATGTTCATACAACAAAATACACAGAATGTCTCAGGAGGAATTGAGCAAAAGTGACCTAATTTAGGAAGCTGTTATGTAAATGGTAGCAAAACATGTTATATTATGTGCTCACCAGTTACATAGTTTCAATAATTTAAATTCAAATAGTAACAGAAGCAGTAAAAACATTTATTGTGTAAGTATTATTCTGTTTCACATAATACTTTCTGGACCATCAACCAAAAACATTCTCAACATTCAATTCCACATGCCTAGAAAATAAATCCAAGCAAAACATGATAGATGTAAGAAATGTTATTAATGTAGCTCAGCCAAGTATAAAACACATTATCGACACTGTCCTTCTGGATTGTGACACCAGCCATGTAGACTGAGGCAGTATGTTCCTCCAAAACAGTCATATCTACTTACAAGTCCATGTGGCAACAAAACCCACAAGTCTAACAGGGACATTGTCACTGCTGTGAGAACATGAAATCTCATATTAAATGCATTACCTGTCCATCCCTCTCTGTTCTCAGTATTAACATTGGTTGCATGCTGCAGAAGAATTCGAGCTGACTCTAGGTGGCCAAGGGTGACTGCTAGCATAAGAGGTGTACGACCTCGAGCATCAGGTTTCTCTTTATCATGCTGAAAGGATTTACAAAATTAATTACAGACCATCCATAAACAGACTGGAGTTGATCAGAGCTGAGGCTTCTGCTTCATAGAGTTAGTTAACATAAATATGAACTTTGCCATAGTTTATATTCAAACGCTTTTTTATGTGGAACATGGAAAGTGGAAATTTCAGAGTCCCATTTAGAATACACATACTGGTGTTCTGTTTTTATTACTGGCTGCTCTTGTGTCGTATCCATGATTACTGACACGCTTTATATAGTTGAACAATTTATTTTTGAACTTTTCATAATGTATCGCTAATTTACATGTACGAAGTCAAACATACCTAGTTCATCAGCCACCATAAGAAAATGAGGTGCTGAAGACAGATGCTCACCTCTTTTCATTACTAAACGTACTTTCTCTTCTTACTATATGACGCCGATAACATCGAAAGATAAGCGCTACTTCAAATCTGTAACATTACTTTATGAACACGATTTTAAAATTGCAATTGTGTAATTTATATTACGAAAAAAGCGAAATAGCACCTTAAAATCACAGATATTCCAACGTACAAGTTAAATTTCGTATGAATAATGTTTCTACTGAACCGTAACTACAGTCACGGTGATTTATGTAGAAGAAACTCGTTTTTAAATACCTTTGACACTTATACTAACCACTTTCTTAGATAACTCCTTATCCAAGTCTTTATAGTCATTGTTCCAAACAAGCCAATGTAAAGGATATTCACTTTTTATAAAGTTAATGGAAGGCATATTTACAAGAACTTCTCCAGATATGAACTAAACTGACAATACGATTCCTTTCTTCACCCCATCAAACGAAACCTTTCTGCTTTTGCACACTCCAATACAGTCTCAAGGAGTTCACATTAATATGTGAGTGAGTTAGATGGGGGGGGGGGGGGAGTCACGGCACATTGGAAATAGTGCAGTCCACATTATTCTCCACATATATAATCTCTATGGAACCTCATGAAGAACGAAAGCAAGGTGTGTTCATGCGTAGCTGATGTGACGTACAGTGTGACATCTTCAATTCTTGAACATGAAAGCAGAAAAATTGGTAGATGGATGGAAAAATGAGTTAGAATGGCCCAAGGAAGCAATGTGTAGAACAAGTAAAAGAACAGTATAATACATCTATAACACATAAATACAAATTAAACGCAATTCCAGAACATTTTCTAATAACAAATCTCACTAATGGGCTAAATTAAATAAACAAGCATGTTATTGGCAGGTATTTACATAGCAGAGTTACACTCTGTTACTAAAGCAATATCAATACTCAAATATAAGAATATCAAAATATAACATTTTCATACAGACTGTATGACATTACAAGCTCTTAACATATATTATTATTATTTAGTATTCTGTCTAATGACAGGTCCATATGAACAGGATCCTTCCATCGTTTTCTCGGACTGGGACCTGTTCATATATGTTCTTGGCAGATGATCCAGAAGTGGTTTGCAATTGCCTTCTTCTGTGAAACATATATACACACATATAAATATGTATAAATTTACTGACACACAACTATAATTTGTTTATCGTATAAATTCCCTTACAGAGTAGAAGATGTAGGCAAAAAGTAATTATTTCAATGCTTCTTAACATTTAATTGTTAATATTTCAACATTCAACTTTAAATGACAGGTTTTTATATAATTTTATTCTGGCACAGTAGACTCCTTTTTGGTGGGTTGTTATATTTGAAATTGGTCTGTGGAAAACATGTTAATACTTAGTACCGAATGCTTATACTGTTGACTTTGTTTAAACGTTTTCTGTTTTGTAGGCACTTTTCTATGCATCTATTAACTTTCCTCTGCAAAAGGATTGTTGCTACTGTCAAATGAGTTACCATAAAATCCTTCTAAATGTCATTAATGAGTATGTAAGAATCATTTTGAAAATGGAGAACTCAGTTTTATTCAAACTTTGTACTGGAGAAGTTTACGAATGAAGTGTCAAACTAACTTAATTTCTGATGTTAAAATTCTGTGTTAGTAATGATATCGTGTGGACTTTAAGTAAATGACACAAATCACTAATGTAAGTAGATAGCAATGTTTCGAAGGAACATCTCACCTCCACCTTAAATCCAACTTTAATAAGTACGTTAAATAAAGGAATAAAAAAAATTAGTTCATCTCAAATACTCGCAAAGAATGTAACTCAAACATTTGTTTAACTCATTTGAATAAACATGATAATTAAGTTTAATATTATGCTCAAAGATGACGTAATGCGCACTGCTAAGCAGTGCTCTATTCTGACATATCTTACTTATTTCCACCATTATTAGCTACAAGAACAACTGCCATTTTAAATATTTTGTAGTACAGCTAAAATGTAACATAGTGCCTAATGATTAAAACATAATGTTGCAATTTAGTTTTAGAATGAAATATGGTGTATTGTACTTATTGAATAATTGCCTTCATATGTTTATATTGACTTTTGTGGTTAGTATTGGAATCATCTGTGATGTTGGTTCTGGTGGAGTTGGTCAGTGCTGATTATGTCTGTGTTGAAGTTAAGTTTGTTGCGATTAGGAGAAGCAGTTGTTATAGTTATCCTGCAGTGGTATGTATGTTAAATGGGGTGGGAATTTATTACGACCGAGTTAATGGAATGTTATAATGTCAGTTTCGATGTCCAGAGGAAAATTAAGGAATGTCCAAGAGTGCGCCGATTGTGGATCATCGGGTGAGTCAGTAAGTTCTAATTAACAGTAGGAAACTTGTGTATGTTTGCCATAGTGGGACAAAACCCGTCTGAAGTATGGATTTGTGTAGATTCGCCCATTAGTAAATCATGTTCGCAGTAAAGTTTTAATTTGTGACTCATTTATAACAAATAAAATGAAAATGTGTATAAAATAAATAGGTCCCCTTATAGCATCTTGGTCCAGTGTCATTCATGACATTATAAAAGGAATGCAATTTGGTTTTGTGCTGAGTTTGTTACTAAAGCCAGACCTTTTATGTTTTCTAACCTTTATGTATTATATTATAGTTTTAAACATCTCTTTTTAGCTGAGAGGTGCGTTTTAAATGTACATTGTATGTTGGAAAGTTTTTGTAGAACTTAATAGGCAGAAAAACTGGTAATGGAATTTACTCTGTTTTGTATAGATATTGGGTTTGTACAAATGAAACTCATTTAGGAATTGTTGTGAGTAAAAGAGTAAAGGCCATTCAAAGCAGTTCCCAGATATAGTATATATGTTGCAAAGGGCATTCCATTGATGCACCAACCATTGGTGCTGTTTCACATATAGTATCTTTCTGTTCTGTTGCTAGAATCATTGAATCACCACAGCCTTGAAACCATTGTCTTACCTCAGTCTACAGTCCTTTAATGTTCTCTTGGGGGTGTCAAACATGGAAATCACATGGCTGTATAGAGATAGTCCAGCTCTTTCTAGTGCAGTAGCACAGTGTGTCCTGGATGCCCTGAAGCACTGTGACACCCCTTATGAGTATGTTGAAATGCTTTCTCTTGTTTGTGATATGAAGGTCTCCAGAGGATTTCACATAGCACCGTACTCTGATGGTGATGCCATGGTCTTTGATGAATATTATTATCAGAAGTCCATTTATATTGAAGAAAACAGTCAGTATGACCTTTCCCCATATGCGGTTTCTTGAGTTTGTTAGGGCTGGGAGAGGATGGGTGTTTCCACTGCATGCTTACAACTTTCTTCATGGCTTGAAAGTGGTGGCTGCACATCTCATTTCCCCTTCAAAATGCATTACCTTTTGTCTGGTAGTGCTGCAGATGTTTCAGCAGTAGTGTCATAAACTATAATGTATGGTATTTTCAGGATTTATTGGTTACACACCTTGCAATGTCCCATGCATTGCATCATTGTATACATACAATTATTGAATTACTTTACAAGTTCTCAAATGTTGTCTGTATCTGTATGAACAGCTTTCTCCACTTTGTGAACATTCTTGGGGGTGGCAACAACATGGGCTGGGCCTGACCTTGACATGCCTCATTGTTTATTTCCTGTCACCCTCAAAGGAACTTCTGCTACTCAAACAACATTATAATTGAGAAACACTGTCATGTGCTCAAATTCAACTGGCTATATTCACTAGGACTGCTACAAGCAGGTTTCATTTTAACAACTCTCATAATTTTATAATTCTTTTCATAATAATACCATAAGCTGTTTAACTCTAAGGGACTGACATTCCTTTCCTTGCAGATCCATCATGGGCATCAGTTAATAGGGGCATCCTATTATGTGATGAGTGTTGTAGCATTCACAGAAGTTTGGGTCGTCACATTTCTCAAGTTAAATCATTGAAGAAAGGATCATGGAGTCCTACATTACTTCATATGGTACATACTCTCAACAACAATGGTGTAAACAGTGTTTGGGAACACTCTCTATTGGATCCAGCACATTCAAAATCAGGTCGAAGGAAACCTCACTGCAAGGATCCTCTACAGTAAGTTAAGAAAGTTAAAAAAGTTAAGCAAAACTGAAGAAAATATGTAGCATCCATGAGAGAGATGTGAAATGTACATAAAAGTTTAGCTGTGAACCTGACAAATAAATCCCACTTAGGACTGTAGGTCTAATTTGAAACTAGACTACATTGAGCGTGAGAAAGAGACAATAAATTTACAGTAGTTGTACAATGCAGAAAGATGGGACTGAGAGGCTTGCAAATTTTTTATGATCAAATTTACAAGCACATCTCAGTTTAATTTTAATGTGACTCAGGATACTACTATTGTGAAATTATGTGCATTTCAGCCCAACCAAAGCAGATTTCATCCGAGCGAAACATCAGATGTTGGCATTTGTATTTCGCCCAGGAAAAGATGACACTTTATTACTGGAAGATGACCTCAGTAGGCAACTTCACTCAAGTGTTCGTACATCGAACTTGGAAACTAGTCTTCGCCTTCTTTCGCAAGGAGCTGACCCAAATTATTTTCATGAGGTACATATTCATATAGTCAGTGTTAGTTTGAAAAGTAAATACTTTGTATAGCTACTACAAGTTATTTCTGTATGAGTAAAGTAACTGCATGATCACACACCTCCATCTAGGGCAGAGGTCAAGACTGTGTGGAACTGTATCTCTGTACCTTCATGGAATGGTGTATGGATAACTTTATCTTTATGACTACTGGAATGTTATTTCTTGTTTGATGGATCGATTATAGGTTATTATAATTATTTAGTCACCTTTTATTATGTTGTAAAGAAAGACAGTCTGATTACTGTTTATACCATTATGACTGTGTGTGTGTGTGCGCGTGTGTGTGCATGTGTAATGATGCGAGAGAGTTAGCATGTGTCCATCCGTCTGTCCATAATACCTTTTGAACCAATGAAGATATTTTTATGAGATTAGGAAATTAACTGTAGAATCAACATGAAGTACTGACAGTGTGTATCAAGAAGTAAGGTAATATTGATGACAGGATTGTGCTTATGTAATTTGAATAAACTGTTCAGAATAGGATTTATTTACAGACTGTTATGGTGGCAGTAATGATCATTGTGTATGTGTGAAGGCATGCATGTATATAGAAAAGTATTATTGTATGTGAGACCTTTAAAATAATTAATGTACTTAACCAGGATGGCTCAGTCAGTACAGTGTTTGGCTGTATGCTGGGTGATCAGGGTTACATTCCTGCCTTAAGAAGGGATGTTTCTCTTCCCACCATATCTAGTAGCTCTGCAGCCCACTCAT
>NW_019059875.1:891480-915973 GCF_000696155.1 Zootermopsis nevadensis | reverse complement strand
TTTTTTTTTAAATTTTTAATGCTTTCCCGCATCTATCGTTTTCCCGCATTCATCGTTTTTATTTCCCACCCCCGCTGAAAACGATGCATCGAGGTTTCACTGTATATGGTAACATTATGTTGTGAATAAAATTTTCATATTGTGTGTAGACTGCATTTGTTAATCTTTTAAGTGTAAAATTTGCCATTTGGGCTTAGTTGTTACCTATAGCTTCTGAATGTGTTATCTGCAGATTAATTTGGTTTATTACATTTCAGGTTCAGAATCTGGTGCGTGAGAACAGTGAACTGCGTACCATCATCCAGCATGCTGGATTGTCTCTTCCTCATCCATCATCCTCATCATTATGTTCTTCCTCAATTCCAAATGGCTGTGAAACAGAAACAGAGCCAGTGTTAGATGTGAAGTCCCCTCGATCCTCTGTACAGCGACCAGCTTCTATGTATGAACCTCGAGAGGGATTGCTTCTTCGCAGTGGCAGCCAGTCACCTCATATTCATCATTATGTCTCAGCCACAGGAAATATTGGAAAATGGGACAAGAATCAGGTGTGAAAATACCAATCCTGTAAATTTACTTGCATTCATCAAGTGTCTGGGAAAATTTATTATAAATTGGCTGAGCACTCTTGTAACAGTTTCTGAAGCCAGCTTCCCTGCTTGACTTCAATTTCAGGAGTGTTTTTGCCCTTTTCTGGTATGATTAATGATTTTTTATTTTGTTACATTGTCCAGACTGCCACTATGATACATTTAACCTCCATTCAATTACTATGAAGGCCCCTTTTCCTTGATGTTCAAGCAATTAGAATATGGAAATTATCACCAACTTCTTTTTAGTGTAGGAGTGTAGAATTTCTCTTTACCACTACACTCCAGTACACCCTCATGGCTGCTTGAATACAGAGATTGTGTACTTCATACATGAAAAGAGCAGTGTATATTTTAATGATATTTTGTATTGTTTGGACCAGAAACGGGACCCCATTGTGAATGAATACGACAGTCCAAGTACCCTGGTAAGACCTGTGATGACACAGAGCTTGTATCGCTGTTCGAGTCCAAGTCAGGATGGTTTGACAAGCACGAGCAGTGTACTGCCTCTTGCAGAGGAGGTTGTTAGGCGCACAGATCAAGTCACCAAATGCATCCAGGAGTTGTGGGCCTCCATGCAGGACCTGGAAGGACGAGACACGTTCATCCCTTGTGCAGAGAGAATCAGAGTTGCAGTGGCTGAACTCAGTGCCATTTTTCCACAGGTAATATATTCATCTACCAAGTGCTGAACAAATCTCACAGGCCAGGTCACTATAGTGCACAAAATTTTATATTGTCTAAAATGTTTGTAATTTTAAAAATGTCGTGCTTGTAGTTACAGTTCTGTTATGCAGCCCACAGGTGTCAGCTAATGGCGAAACCAGAAACTTTTCTGTTCAAAGTATATCATCATTCAGCAGAAAACCATAGAATGTTGTGACTGGCATAACTAGTAATTTGAAAGTAACCACAGTGAATTTTCATGTGCATTAGGGATATGTTTATGATGGGTTACTGCAAACACCTTGTTCCACAACAGGTAACATTGTGTGATGTCTTCTTAATGGACCTCTGCCCTGGAATTTTTTGTTAATTATCACATACCTCACTTTCAGAGATGTGTGGTAAAGAGAAAGCATATTTAAAATATCTGTAATGGATTTGACCACTTTCAAACCCATGATATTCTGTGTCATTTTAAATAGCACTCTGTTGTGTGTTTGTATCAGTACTAATAATTTGTTTTTGTACTTCATTGTTTATTCCTTAGAATCCATTGGACGAAACTATTCGCAGTGCTTTACGCCAGATGAACAATAACACACTGCGTTTGCAGTCAGAGTGTGCTGGTTTGCAGAGATGTGCAGGAAATGCAACACAGTTTTCTGAACAAGCATACTTCCTGCAACAGGTCCGTTCATGTGCTTATGACATAGCAAAGGCAACAAAGCAACTTGTAACAAAGTTTCAGTACTAGCAAAATCAGTATTTGAATCTTATTGGTTTGACCATTAATCCATCTGCTTATCCTGCCACACAAGCATTTTTGATAACCATTTGTCTTTCAGACTGAAGTTGCAGACTTCTGTTTTATCATTTACAGCAGTGGTTCCCCAACCTTTTTTGATTCACACACCAGTAGAACAGTAGTGAGTTACCAAGGACAGACATCCTATTCATCCATCTTGCATTGTAAAATACCAACAATACTCCCAACTCTTTTCACCAACACATTTGAATACCACTAACTGATCCAAAAAGAACAAAGGAAAATGAGTGGTGGTTTTTAAAATAAAATGTATGTGCAATACTAAAATGTAAGAAAATAGATAATGATTGGATGCATTGCATCGCTTTTCTACAAAATTTGCAGAATGATCTATGAATTTTTGCCATTCAAATATGGTAGAAATCCATTCAAACATACGTGCCAATTATTCAGTTTCCTTGAATGCGCCATTGTTCTTCTATTTTAGCGTCTCATATGATCTGTCAAGGGTTCAGAGAAGTAGTAGGTTGAGTGACCGAAGTCCAGACTGTAGGGAGATGGGAGAGCACTTTCTTGCCATTCTTTACGATTATGTCTGTTATCAGATGCACAGTTTGAGGTTGTGTAAGGGATGACAACCTTTTTTTCATTAGACAGGTGCATGTCTATCTGAACATAGTGCTGGGTTGATGACTTTCTCTGGAGAGGATGTCAACCAGTACACCCTACGCAAGTCTGTTTAGCTTCCCAGAAGACAGTTTTCATAACTCTGCTGTCCATTGGCACTGTTCTGGCCTTCATTGTTAGAGATGATGCTATTCTATGCTCTTGGGCTTTGTTTATGAACTGTAATTGTTGAACTAGCTTTTCATTACATATCACACAACAGGAAGTTATCTGCCTTGTCAGCATGTCATTGAAGTAACTGTAATGATATATCCTGCATGTCTTTCAGTGTTTATCCAAAAGCAGACAGGTAAAAAAAAGTTCCCAGTATTCTAAGGTCAGTATCATTCCTGCACAGCTTGGCACACTATACTGAGCTGCGCTGATCCCCTAACCATCTCTGTTCAGTCCTCTTTTGATGAACATATCAGATATCTGCTTGTTACTTTCAGTATCAGTGGTTTATAACTTACTGCAGTGTGACTGATAAGTGACGTCCATATTTTACTCTCCTTCTGACGTTCCTGGTACCCATACAGGCATTTCCATTTTCTTGGTGAATCTGCCTGTGTATGTCTAGCTAAGTTGTTCACCTTCACAAGGAATTCAGTCACTGCACACTGGTAAAGTGATTTGTCATTGACCGCCATTTTTTCACAGTAGATTGTGGAAACACTACTGGTGCACTTTGTCAAGTCTGTATTTATTTTGGAAAGGGTATATTTTGCTATTTGCCATATCTCCCTTCTTCTGTTGTATTGAACACATACCTGTATAACTCAACTGTGCATGTGACTTTGTTATATTTAGTTGCTAAAATGAAACAAAAAAAAATAGAAATATTTGTGATAATTATAAGACAGTAATTTATACATCTATGGTGAATTGTGTACAAGTAACTAAACTAATTTTCCAGCAGTAGAACCCAAACACGAAAGCCTGTCACTGAAAACAGTGTTTCTGAACCAGTTCTGTCTGTCTGTCCTCGCTAGCATAAAATCCATCTTAATGTTATCCTTCCACATCCTTAGTCTTCCAAGTGACTTATGTATACTTCACTCCTCAAAACAATTAAGGGTCAGGATTTCAAATGGTTGTAAATTTTCTTGGGCTTTGTCAAATATATTGAAATGTGGGTAGTTTAGAAAATAGACCTTTATTTAAACAAAAACAGGCCTCGTTTTAACAGCAGACACAACTAAAGTATAGTTACACTGAAAACAATGGAAGTTTTATCCACATAAAGTTTTTGAGACACAATTTGAAACCTTTTTTGCGCTCAATAGGCGGTTGGACCCTCTTCAGCTCGAAGGACAGCTGTGCAGTGTTGAGGCATGCTCCGAATGTTGACTTGGGGAATTTGCACCCATTCCTCCAAAAGGGCATCTTCCAGATCCCGCAGTGTGATAGGTGCGTTCTGACGGTCTCTGACACTTCTTCTCATATGTCCCACACATGTTCAATAGGGTTCATGTCTGGGCTGCAAGCTGGCCTTGGTAAAATGGCGATGTTGTGCTCTTGGAGGTACTCCCTGACGATTCCTGCAACGTGAGGGCATTGTCATGTATTAGGAAAAAATTTTCTCCAAATGCCAATGCATGAGGACGCACATGAAGTTCCAGCACTTGTGAATGTAACGCCGCGCAGTCATAGAGTCGTTTCTGATGACGAGGTAGGTTTTGTCGTCAATCGAAATACTGACCCACACCATTATGGAGCCACCACTAAAACTGACATTTTCCTGGACTGTGACTGGTAGAAAACACTCTCCTGGCCATCACCAAACTCGGATGCGTCCATTGTTGCCCTGCAGCATAAATCTAGACTCGTTAGCTTAAAGGACGTGCCAATGACGCAATTGCCAATGTTGATGTTCTTGGGCGAACTTTTCGCACTTGTTTATGCTCCCTCATCAATCGGGGCACTAGCGGGATGCCTGGACCTCAGATCCACCTCTCAAAGACGGTTTCTCACTGTTTGGTCAGACACTTTTCGACCTGTAGCTCGGGAAAGGTCATTTTGCAAGGCCCATGCAGTATCTCTGCGGTGCCTCAAGGCTTGTAGACGCAGAAAACGATCATCCCTAGCAGTTCTTACCCTGTGACGACCCTGTCCTCGACATCAAATGACCATTCCAGTGCCTTGGTATCGGCGGCATAGTTGCCATATCACGGATTGAACCACACCGAGTTGTCCGGCAACATACCGTTGTGTTCGGCCCTCTTGCAGAAGCGTGACAGCCTGTGTTGCTTCTATTGCTGGCACATGCCTCCTTACACCTTGCCGAACTTGCACATTGCGCTGCATAACAACAGTATTCCTGTATCATCAATAACAAACAGGCACTGCTCTCCTTCATTCCTGTTTTCACTACCTTTGCTCTCCCTGAAATAACCAACTGTAACTGATCCCACCGTTCACAGTTGCATTCGTATCAGCATTGTTTACAACCCTGCAGAGTGAGCTTATTTCAGATTCAGTCCAAGAAACTTTACAACCGTCTGAAAACTTGACCCCTTAATTGTTTTGAGGATTGTATAATGCAAACTATAAATTGTAAGTTAAGCCGTAACCTGGCAACAGTCAACGTACAAATGGTTGGGAGACCCTGCTTTTAAAGTTCCTTGTAGTTACAATTTTGATAGACGTGCTGTTTGTAGAATTTCCAAGGATTGTGTTGTGAATTATATTGACCTTCATCTCAAAATGGCAGCAAACACACACAAAAGTGCTTTCTTTTTCGTGCTTTGAAATTAAAATGTTCATCAGGTTTTTTCACAAAACTGATAAGCTTATGGGTTAAGGAAGGCACAGTACTTCCTAACACAAAGGAAAGGGGTATATTAAAAATATCACCAGTAATCAAAAGGATAAGGACAGTGGTTCAGTAACTTATTTTTTTTTACTGTCTGTGTTAGTTCAAGACTGACACTTCTACAAACATAGAATAAAGTTACTCATAAGCAGATGCTTCCATGGCCAAGTCAGTATTGTTCTTGTTTGCATACAAGTGAAATCTGCATCATTTACAATAGAAACCTCATTTAATATTTATTGATAACAGCATTATTACAGTTGAAGTCTACTCATACAAATTAATAGTTGTAACTAACTACATTGTATAAAGTCTTTTATAAGAAGAATAGGTTTTACAGTTTGTCAAAAACTGTAGTGTTTATTTCAGTGTTCACAACAGCCTGCCGTTGAATTCTGTCCTGAAGTAGACAAATCCACCACATTTCTTCATATCCGATTTCTCTAATATGCATTTTAATCTGTTTCTTCCATCTGTGCCTGGGTCCAAAGTGATCATTCTTTCAGGTTGTTTTGGTCATAATTCTGTATGCACTTTTCATTTCCCTTATGTATGCTACATGTCCTGCTTGTATCAAGTGTGTTGCTTTGATTGCCCTAATAATTGGAGGAGAGGTCAGATTATGAAGCTCATAGTGTTTCCCCAAATTTTTTGTTAAACCCCCGAAGCCCCAACTCAGCACAGTGTTAAATTGCCTCCATTCATAATTTTCCTCAGTTTAGAGTTTATGCATGTTTCTCCACAGAGAAGTTTTGAGTGTAAATTCTGCTGTGTCTTATTTGATTTAATGTAATTTAATGTCTGATGTTCACTTCTCTTGTTGGGGTCTTCTTTAGAAGTTAATTAAAATCACATAGATTATGCATCTTTCCATATTCGCCATAAAATGCTATATACAGGATATTCATCTTCAAAAAGATTCTCCAGGTTGTACTGCATATAAGTGTACAATAGAACATGTTTAAAAAAGTCTAGGATGAAATTGTATTGTTTGAACTTTAGCAACAGGTCCTGTGAAGAACACTTTTACTTTCTCTGTATATTTAATATTTAGATGGAATTTCATAATAAAATTTACCTAAAATTAATTCAGAGAAGATAGGTTATTTTATAGACTGTAAATAAAATATTAAATGAATAGTTATATTGTTAATGCAGCGTGAAGAATGGTGCTTCTGTTTTAGGGCTATTTCTAGCATGTCATATTTGAGAATATTAAAGTTGAAGTTTTATGTATATCATTTACATCACTAAAATTATGGTTATACAAAACTCGCAGTGTGTTTCAACCAAATTATCTGCAGAAGTTACGTAGCTTACCATGTGGTTATGTTGACATTTGTTAATACCTTGCATTTTTTATATGCACAAATATTTCTTAGTTATTAAATTTGCCTTATGGATCTCTTTGTTGCTTTTTAAAACTACAGTAAAATGCTTTGATATAGACACTTTTTAGTTTTGCCCTTGTTATGTTGAGTGCAGCAAATGGTAAACTGTTCCTATGGCTGGTCTCCTATGCACTCCAAATGTGCATAAATAATGCATAGTCACTTGACAAGCTAAATGGAGTTCCTAGTCATACCCATTTTAGTCTAAATGCATCAGAAGTGAGTTTTATTTACACTTAATTTTAGTTGTGTGTGGAGTAATACAAACATTTTTAACATGAAGCTGAGTAACTATGAGACACAAACAGTAAAACCAGTTCTGATTATCTTGCCTTCTCAAACAATTGAATATCATAATTTAATTTTATGTTTGTGGATGCAATAATAGCATAACATAAACATTTCAAAGTGTGCATGTGCCAATTCTTTGATGCCACACACTGTTTCAGGCATGATCTGATTCTTCTCATAATTTGCAATTTAAGTGCAGGTGTAATTCTAAAAATATGTTTATATGAACCTGTTATATTTTTATAAATGTAATTTATATCATTGTCACTAAATGTCGACATTTTCAGTAATTTGTTACCTATATGAAAATTTTAATGTTGATTGAAAACCTAGGTGCCCTCACAATAGAAAGTTAATACAGGTATTGTGTAAATGTATATATATGTTTATCACTTCAAGTTCAAATTGTAAGAAAACACTGTAAGACAACTATAGCAGGAACAAATGTTCTTGTTCATTTGTGTCACAATTGTTATTTATAAGTAATGTTGTTATCGCATACAGTTTGAATTAAACAGTCTCTGCAGTCACATACAGTAGGTGCCCAGATATGTTAAACTTCTTTTGACCCTTCAGTGCAGTATCATTTTCACTGTAAATATTTACTGGATGTGGGTGGAACCAAGCTTACATCCAGTGTCAGGGAACCAAGTAAACTGTTTATTGTTTATTTTGTAAGAATTACAGTGAAAATGGTGCTTAATTTTATAGCCTGGACATTCAATAGTATAAGTGTTATGCATGTAGTTAAAAAAATTAAGGCACAAGTACCATAAAGAAAGAAACTGCTGTTGGTAAAATATCTCTCTCCACCACAGCTCTGGGCTTGTATAGTGCCCTTCCACACTGAAGGGTTAAAGTTTGTGTAGTATGATTTAGTAATAAAAATTGACTGCCTCAAATATGGACTGAAGTATTCAGTAAATTTTAAAAAATGAGACAGTTACTGAGAAAGTATATTTTACTGCCATTGTTTGTACTGATATAACTTTCTACATTCATGCAATCTACATATTAGTTTACAGTATTACTTGCTGTAAGATGGACTGTATGTCTTAAGCCATATAGTTTTCTATCATATTTACCTAAATCTAAAGTGAGGTTTTTTAGACTTCACTATCTCAAAACATGAAATTTGAGGTTCAAGTAACAGTGAAAATGTGGATTGTTGTCTCTCTGGGTTGTGATGCTGTGTAGTCTTGTATGTGGTTACCAGTGTTTTCAGAGGAATTTATTGCCTCCATATCATCAGGGTAGAAGTTGAAGATGATACATTCCTCTTAAATGCTGGTAAGCACTGATAAGACTAAATGGCATCTCATCCCAGAAGACCATGATCCACATTCATACTATCTAGAAGGCTAGAGTCAATACATATACTTTATGTTTATGACACAGTGATTTAGGATTGATAGTGCAGTAATTTTGTGGGAAATGACCATGGACAGTAAACAGGCTGACATTAGCTGTGTGGATCAGTTCTTAGGTTAGTTAAATTATTGTGTGAAGTTGTAGTGAATTTATTTTATTATGATGCTGTAACATTTTCTGTTCAGGAAAATCAAGCCAGACTGTCAGCAGTGGCAGAACAGAGTTACATAGCTGAATGTTTGTTTTCATTGTGGTGGTAAACATGTAAACTTTTTAGATCACCCTTGCTCCCTTACTGCCAAGCCTGTTACTTCTTCTCCTCCAATTCACAGATTAGGCCTAAGGCCTGTTCCGGCTTCTGTGAATTCCACCTTCTTCGTGGTCTTCCAGGATCTCTTGTTCCTTTGGGCCTGCTTTGGCACTCATCCTTCTTCCATCCTTACCACTTGTTCAAGCCAGTCTTGTCTGTGTCTTCTTATTCTGTCATTAATTGAAAATACTCCTAATTCTTTTCTTATATATTCATTCCTGATTTTATCCAATCACTTCACAGGTCATAAAAATCACATTTCTGCTGTTTGTAATTTTTGTGTCTCATTTTCTCATTATTCAACATTCACTTCCATATAGTAGTACAGGAACAGTCATCACTTGATAAAATTTATTTGTGTATTTACTCCAAATCTTTTATTCCTTTCAACTTCTTTTTTGTAACTGTTTTTTATATATATATAATATTTATCTTCTTTTCCTTAAGTTCCTTATCCAATTCAGTCTGCTTGGTCCCTAGGCCTCTCACATTCCAGGTCGCTATTTTCAGTGTCTTCTTTATTCCTAATCATTTGTCCTTTTTCTTATCAAGTTTGTTACCAAGACCATCCAGCTGATTTCTTTGAAGCTTACAAGTAAAGTTTCCTGTGTGTGTGTTGGGGGTGGGGGGCTACCAACCCTCTGCACAACCCCTGAACCTGAAGGGCCTGGGTCTTCTGTCAGGGTTTACTCCCTTAGGTAGGTTGGCTTTACCATTCCTAAAGAGCTCCCCCTGCCCTATCGTGGGACACACTTCATCTGGCTCCTCTGCCAGGGCCTGTCCAGTTATGGTGACCCTGCCAGGAGCCTATGCTCCCGCCGGCACAGTTCCCATCTTCCTTTTAAGGCACAATCCTCCCCCCACCCACCACAAAAAGGTGGTGTCTCATTGGGTGGGGACCCTCTTATTACTGCACAAATTTACAGACTTCCATAATTATTGAACAATACAGGAGAGATTAGTGGGATTTGGGGTTTTTGTGCTGGTGAGTCCAAAGATGACTGTCTTCTGAGTTGTAATGCATTGTAGTCTGGTAGAAGTTTACCAGTATTGAACTGGTAAACTTTACCAGACTACACAGTGCTACATCCCGTAAGACTGTGTTCTTTGAATGAGACCTTTATGCCCAAAATAAGAAGCAGAAAGTGTTGAAAATCAGATATTTTGTATGGTTGTACTGTCTCTTAACATATGTATCGTATTGTGTCTGTTCCATAGAAAACTGGCTTCTGAGCATCAGTGAATTTGGGTCATATTATTTCAGCAGAATCTGTCTTACTGTCTTAATTAGTTTGATGCAGATGAAACCAAAACCATGCATCTGTGTCAAAATAAAATATCACTGAAGTAAATATACAAGATTAAAATGTTTGTTGATAAATATAATAATTGTTTTTCCTTTTTTAAATACAATTTATCTTTTTAAAATCTCTGCTGAGTTTATTCTAGAAAATAAATGTCTTGAGTAGTTTGTAGTTTTCATTTACTTCTTACAGAAAATACATTAGCATTGAGGGTCAAGAGATGACATGAGACATTTGACATTAGAAATGCCAAAGACTTTCTGAAGTATTTAGACAAGAAAACTCATTCGGACATGGAAATGATTAAGGTCGTCCTGTTTTGGTGAAATACCTTTCATTTGAAGTCATATTAGGAGTTGGTTAAATATAGTATTTTATCATATTTATATTAATGAGAAACAGTTTGACATTAGAGAAATTAGCTATCACTAACAATTGAATTGCAGAGATTTTGCATTGTGCCAAAAGTAATTCTAATATACCTATTTTCTCCCTCTTCACTCCAGTTGCATTTATAGTAAGCTTTTTGTATCAAAAGCTTGTTACATGTGAGCAGGTGTGCCAGAGTATTTTGATGATGAACAGATATCTGTTACTAGGTTGTTATAGTATTTGTTGGAGTATCAAGATCATGTACTGTTGACTCACCTGTGTATTTTATTACATACTGTGTTTCCATTATTTTAGCCTAATTTTTGCTGCATCATTACCTTTGCATTGCTTACTATACAGTAGTGGGGTCCACTACTTACCTCAAGAATGTTAAATGTACCTTACTGTACCAAATTGTACCATAATATTTAATCCTTTGTTGTGGATGTACATTTTTATTCATTTATATACCGTTATTCCTTTTGGGCCACCTCTTGTATGTACAGTGATATCATATATCACACCATTCTTTCTTGCAGAGGTAATTCATATTAATTACCCAATATCATATTATTTATTAACTCATGCTGGAAGAAGGTTTGAAAAATGTATCAGTTAGGTGAGTGGTTTGCAGCCATATTAAAAATGACACATGATCCTTGTCTATTGACACATTTCATGTACCATAGATTTTTGTCAGAAGTTGTCTATGAAATTTCGTATTGATAATACTATTTTATATATTAATACAGGAATACCTCCTATGAGAATAATTTTGGACAGGCAGTATACTTGCAGGACAGGCCTTGAACCTACAAATTCATGATAATCATAGAGGTGTTTTGTCAGCTTCATTAATGGGATAATGTATAACTGATGATTTGCTTCATATAGTAATCTACAGATGTCCATCTTAAACTGAAGTCATTACTGCATTTGGCCCATCACCAGAGAATTATAAAACTTACTGTCCTGGTGTGTTTCATAAGAATGGACTTCAGGACATATCAACTGCCAAGGTCAGTGGCACACAGATGAAACCTTTGATGGGATTTATTGGCCAGGTTGGTACAGTATTAATATATCTGACTTGCATTTTAGGGGTACCTGGATTTAATCTTGATTGTAGTAGATGTTCTGTTTGTGAATTTTTCAAGTTTCTGTAGGCAAGTACTGGGGCTACATCGTAAAACAGGATACAACTGCTTTTTCCTATATTATTTCCTATTTGTCATTCACAGTGATCATACTGCATCTCATTCTACTTTGCACAACCTCAACAGTTAATACAACAATGTAAATGAACCTAATAACAAACGGTTAAGGGAAAGTTATCACCCTGCAAATAAATCAGTAGATAAGTTATTATGTACCTAAGCAGTCTTCATATTTTGTTAGAGTCTGATACTTATTGTCTCACAAAACTTTCCTCAGATAGCATCCAATAAAACTGTTTTCCACTGCCCTGCCCCAGGTTTTATCCCTTCTAAGACCTTGATAAATTGTTTTAATAGGTTGATGTTGCTTCAAAGAAACCAAGCTCTAATGTGGATGTTGAAGAATGACACAAAACAATTTCTTGATATGGTGAGAAAAGTGTTTGTCCTATTTAAGTACTGTTCTTGATTCAGAAATTAGTGTTAACTCTGATAACTCATGTCCTTAGTGGTACAGAATAGTGCTGATCAGGGTTTTGTAATTATTTAAATTGGAGAGTTATGCATGTAATAGTTTCAGCAGTTGTGTAGGGTTCTTTATTACCTTCCAAATTCTATTGCATTATATGTTGTTGACATGGGTAGCATACCTGAAAAATATTACTTGCATTACAGTTGTTTCAGTCTTTTGTATCTCTAAATAAATTGTTGTCTTCATTTCGAAATAACACAAAAAGTTCAGTAATTATATTCTTCCCCGCCACTAAGCGTGGATACCAAACTAAATCAGACTGTCAAGACATCTGTGGAAAACTTATCATTTGGAGTCCTGTTACACAGAATGACACTGAATTATGCTTTGTGAAATTATGCATTTTATGAGATACTTGATTATGCCTTCCATAATCATAAGACATCAGCTCAGTTGATTCTTACCCACAAGCTTAACTGAATACCATGACAGGATTGTCACCATTTCAAGGTATGATACAGTGGGCAATATTTGCTATATTGCATATTCTATCATGCTGTGAAATTATAATTCAGATGTTTATTGTGTAAGTTGACAACTATCTTTTTCTACCTCCTACCTTTTCTGTTCCTGGGATCCTTGAAGAAAGCCACACTTCATGACAGTGCATTTTCAGATACATGTTGACCAACTTTTCAACTGTTAGGCCCCCCTCCCAATGTCTCTTCTTGGAAGCTAGTATTGCCTGCAGAAGCTAGCAGTGGACACATTTACCTCAAGTATTTGAGTAAACAAGATATTATAAAAGACAACACACTTCACATGAAAATATTTATTAGTGCTTCTTTTTAAGCTGTAAAAAGAAAGAATATTATAATTTGCACAAGTGATTGATTCATAAGGTTGTAATTTATGCATTCAAGTTGAGAATGGTAATGTTAAAAGAAACTGTGTATAGCATAAGTTGAAGTAAAGGTGCCTTTGTATGTGAGAGTTTCATATGTAAGAAAATGCAGAAGAACTGTTTTAAGTTTTACATAATATATATTTACTGTATAATCAAGTTTTATAGGTATAGCAAATTAGTGTTGATCTATTGAAATATTTAACTACATTCATCAGAAACACAATAATACACGTCAAATATAGATGAGAACTTGGAAATTTCTGCAGTTGAATTCATAAAGTCTTTAATGAGGTTGTATTGCATCAATTCTTTGTAGGAATTGAGTATTTGTTGTGGTAATCATAATATTTTAATATAATATTTTGCATGTTTATTAAATGCAGATACAGACTGAAAAATGTAATTACTCATTATAATTAGTAATTACTATTACATGAAGATAGAAGTAATTGTAATTTGAATCTGAAAGTATGTGTGTGTGTCTGTGTAAGATTAGTTTATGCTTTAATTATAGCTCAGTTGTTTTCCTAGAGTGATACAGACATTTTCTGTTTACTTACTCAGTGATTCCTACTTTGGACTGGCAGCTTATACATGGCTGTTTGTATTTTTAAGAGGTTTAAAGAAATATGTGAATGTCCAACAACAAAATATTATCCAACTCATAATTCTGGAGCCAATTTATTGCTTTAATTCTGTACCATTAACAAAACCAACATGGCATCCACATAAATTTGTGTGGTTCAGTCATGAAATTTTATGTGGGATATTTAAGAAATGTGCAGCTTATGTTACAGCCCTTTGTGTAAACAGGAAAGAAGGTGGCAACAGTGTGAAGTCTATCCTAGATACTGTTCTGTTTGCTAACAGTGACTTGAAACTTTGTAGCTGGGCACACAAAATAGTATGTGGTGACAAACTGTAAACATATCGAAACAGTTTTGCATGAACATACTCTCTTCTTTTGTGGAGGAAATAATGAATATGTGTATGGTACAAATCTTTCAGGTTATTTTTTATAACTTTCAAAAACTGAAGATATATACTAAGGTAAATTTTACACAAAATAAATATTAGGTTTTATAATTTTTAATTTGACTTCGTTAACGTCTTCACAGAGCTTAATGTGTGTTACTCTTATGTTAGCTATTACATATTACTTTAGCTGAAATCAGATTATGTAAACTTGTAGGAGCACATACCACATTTTACTGTTTCTAGAATGATTTGTAATTATTTTGTTCAGTTCCAGAGCAGACAGTGGAGAAAATATTTTAAGACAGGCTTTCAAATGTAAAATTATAGAAACAAATGGTTTTTATTCCAGAGTTAACTTTAGGGTATCCCTTGAATAAAAACTGTTAATTTTTGTCTCTTATTACTTGTCTTCAAATATTTTTGGTGCCTTTCAGAAGAAGCTGCCTGGTTCTTTTATCTTCTGAGGTCAAGCATATGTTCAGTTTTGGAGATAACCAGTCTTCTCCAAGCTGTGACTGTCACTTGAAACACACTTCATCTGGCCTCTCATCCTCATTGGGACATGAAAAGAGGTGTTCTTTGGATGAGAGAATTTTTGTAAATTTCTGTAATATTTAAATATGTTTACTGAAGATTGTGTATTGCATGTTTGTCTGCATCAGACTACTTGTCTCTGAATTGATTTTGGACAAAATTGGTACCTTTATCAAGTTCTATAGTCTGTTGTTTATTGTAGGTATGATCATTAGTCAATGATCTTGAATAACTTGATACAAAGTTTGTTGGTGGACATATTAACATATGTTTCTTTTGTTAGATGCATAAACTATATTACTGTTTACTCTTACTGTTTTAATCTTGAATTATAATAATGAGAATTACAAAATTGTAGTGCTACTGTAACTGATGGAAATAATTTTAAAGTCTTGTAAAATGCACTATTGAATTTTATTCATCAATTATTCAAGAGAATTTTCTTTTTTGTCTGATTGGCAATTATTAAAAGTGTATGGGACATTTACCATTCTTATTAGTTACCATATAACATTTATCTTGGTGTTTTTGTTGTCTGTATCAAGTTTAATAAGAAAGTGTCATCTGTTAAATTAATGAGTGAAATATTGCAGCCATTCCAAGTCTTATGTTTGCAGTAGCACAATTTGATCAACTAAAATTGAAGCATAGATCTATCAGAGGTGTTCAGATCTGCAGAAGACTGTAGCAGTGATCACATCATTTGTTGTCAACAGTTGTCAAATTTTACATACAGTATTATGTAATCCAACCAACCATCTCTAAAGTACTTTTCCTTGAGCACTTCATTCTTAGTAGGATTTGAGTTTCTCACAGTAACGGTATGACAGTGGTCATCTTCTGAGTTGTAGGTAGCATCATGTAGTCTGTTATAAGTTCTACCAGACTACACAGTATTATGACCCAAAAGAAAGCTATCTCAGTTTCATATTTATTCAACCAGTCAAGAAATTTGATACTCATATGGAACTGGAATGTTTATCAGTGTGTTCCCAAAAGTCTTCAGTTAGGCTGTGTCTTGAGTTTGTTCAGTATAATCAGCAACCTCATCCCTTTTTTATCAGAAATATGTTTTAATATCCTTCCATCCATGCCTAAATCTACCAAGTCTGTGGCTTTCCAAACAAAATTTTAGATGCTCTTCTATATCTCCATGCCTCAACCATCTCATTCATATTCATTTAATCATCCTAATATTATGTGATGAGTGCAAATGTGACTCTCCCAGTTACACACTTTTCTCCATCGTGTTATGTCATCTTTCTTGCGTCCAGAAGATCTCTCACTTTGTTCTCAAGAACTCACAAACTGTAGGCTTCCCATAGAGAGATTACTGCAAATGATGCCTCCAGAAATCAGTTTCTGTAAATTCCATGAAGAAGCTCATCTGATGTGAACATTTGATGCTACATGTCCTATCCATCCCATTCATCTTGATTTGATCACCCTAACAGTATTAGGTGACAAGTACAAACTGTGAAGCTCTTCATTGTATAATTTTGTCTCTCTTATGTTTTCCTTCTTACATTCATATATCCTGCCATTATGAAATCAAAGTTAATTTAAAATCTTTTAGTCATCATACAGTCGGTTTCATCACCTCCTTTAGATCTATTCTTTATGCTAACACAGTTTATTATAAGAATTATATTGTTTTATATTACATTGTAAATGATTGATAATAATAAACATTAATATTAACCCACATTCTTACAGACTTTTAATATATTACCTGTAAATTTAGCCCTTAAGAGGACTGGCTTCATATACTGTGGCACTTACAAAGTCATTTTACTTTGCAGTGCCCAATATTCCAAGCAGTAACATTCTACAGTTGTATCCCAAAGAAATGTGAATTTTCATAGTTTTCTTTCGTCTTCTAAGCTTGTGTCAGGATAATACTGTTCATCGTTCACAGTTATTTATCTTGCCCAGTGAAGTCCTCTCAGACCATCAGCCACTTAACCACTTAATGTAACTGAAGGCCCAAAAGGATTTTTATTGCATTTAGTCACTGTTAAAGCTTCAAATCATAAAATTATCTTACTCATTCAGCACTACAGTAGTTGAAACATACATTACCATAAAATAACTGATGAATCAATAACATTTCATAGTTTATTTTCCAGACTTTCCAGTTAAATCTGTTGGTATATTGAGGCAAAATGTAAAATTTCTGCTTGTCTATTTCACTTTGAACAATGCACATTTCAAAAATTGCCTACTGAGTAACCCAGTGTGTAATAATATGAAGACCAAAAAGGTGTACTCTGCAGTACATGGAAGTTCCAAAGGTGTCCTTTATGCCCCATCACAGGTTATTATGTCAGGAGGGTAACTGTGGAAAGAATAAATTAAGAAAACTTATCACAAGAAACCAGACAGAATTTGTTATTGTATACATTATTCTAATAAGGTGCGTTGGACTGCAGAAAAACATGTCCAGACTAAATAAATTCTAAGCAGACTGCATGTTGATAATGTTGAGTTCTTCTTGTTCACTGTGATCCCTTAGTCTTCCTAATACAGATGCTATAAAGCTGCTGAAATCTGCTTGTAATCGATTCCCACTTTCCTCAACACTTACTGGTACTTGAAGTACCCATGAGGATATGTTTACTGTAATGAAAATAATAAACAAAAAAGTATCAGTAATTTTAAAATTGAAGTAAAGTAAAGCAGTCCTGCTCCACATCATGTAGGCACTTGGGAAGAGAGGGAGAGCTCTGCACATTTTTAACCTTGGTACTAGATGTGGGTGAGTGGTCAGCATCACACCCCGACCACGCTTTACCCCCAAGACAGAACCCAATACCCATTGGACAACAGAAGGCTGGGTGGGCCTTAGAGCCAGTCTGAAAGCAGAGGCAGGAGGAAAAATCCTATGCTCCTGTTGGGGCCAGTCCATAGTCAGTCACTATACTAACTGAGCTACCTTGGCTCTCAATTTGAATTGAGTATTAATTCTATATGGGTCACAACATTTTTCCTATTTACCTTTAATTGACTGTTAGGTTAATCTGCGATAAAACATTTTGTCCATGAAAATAAAATCTGACTTCTTACTATATGAAGACAATCATGCTTTCACCTATTTTGTGAGTAAGTAAAAGTAAAGCTATCCCACTATATGCCATGTAGGCGCTTGGGGGGTAGTGGAGGTATAGCTCCTCTCTTCCTTGACCTCGGCACTAGAAGGGGGTGAGTGGTCAGCATCACGCCCCGGCCGGCTTTACCTCCGGAAAAGGACCCCAGTACCCATTGGATAGGAGGCTGGATGGGCCCCAGAGCCGGTCTGGGCACAGAGGCTAGAGGAAAAATCCTCTGCCCCGTCGGGAATCGAACCCCGGTCGCCCAGTCCATAGCCAGTCACTATACCGACTGAGCTACGCCGGCTCATACCTATTTTGTGAGTATATAATATAATGATATAAAAACAGATGAAATTTGAGGTTTCACAGCACACTGAAGCTGATTGTGATCTGGGGTTGTGATGTCACATAATTTTGGTAGTTACCAATGTTTCCATCTTCACTTCAACCATGAAGATATTGGTGATACATTCCCTTGAAATTTTGGTAACCACCTACAAGACTACAAAGAGTCACAATCCAAGTAGACCATAATGAACACAAAAATAATCATTAGCCCTCTTAATTACTACCTACATGAATACAATGATATGATAATTTGTTTTAAAAATAAGTAGACAGTGTTTTGTTTATTATTAAGAAAAGCTAGAAAGTATTCTTCTGAGGGAAAATAGAACTATCTGGAGCACTATAGATAAAATATTGTTTACTGTAATTGGAATGCATACAGTGATTAAGAATTAAGGCTACATTTATTAAAGTGTAGTGAAATATTAAAAAACGTCTGTACAAAGAAACTGTCAAAGATGTTGAATTCTGTAGGCCATTTCAATGTTTAAAATCAATCAAAATCAAAATGTTATTTTAACAAAGAAAAGTAAAATGAAAGAAATGCTGACATACACATCTTAGAAGAGAGCTTGAGGTCCTTATCAGCAGGTCGCATTTGGTTGGCAAACACAACACAATTTTTGTGGCTGAAACCCGTTTGTGTGACAAAATAGTTGTACAACAGTTCTAAGTCTCTTGCATGGTGTGCTGAGGATGGATTATAAATAAATATAATTCCATGAGTGTCTCGCTGTAGAGCTGGCCAGCATGCTTCAAACCTACAAAAATTACAAACACTGGCATTACAAAACTTAAAAGTACAGCAAAATGAACCATCACAAACAAATTTTAGCCATCACCATCCATTCTTCTCTATCTTCCATTAGCTCTCTTCTTGCATCTATATCCACTCTTTCATTTCTTCTTTCATACATTATCCCTCATTTGGTTTCTCCACATAATCCTTGGTCTCCCCAATAGCCATATATTTGACACCATCTTTAAGCTCTCAAAAAAATCTGTAATGTATCTGTACTACTATATCCTAAGTTGTCCAACGTTTCTTCTGTTTCTACTTTCAGTTCTTGCCCTTTAGTCAATAGTGACAACTGTTATCTGTTATCTTACTCTGGTCATGTTAAAAAGAGTAATGTGTATATGCAGTACTGCAAATATTGCTTTAAATAACAAATATCAAATAACAACAGATAGCAAATATCTACTTATGATCACCACTGCAATCCCATAGCTCAATTTCTGCTTTTAACTTTTCATTGTTGACATTCAAGTTTTGCATTTCAAACTCCAATATCCGAACTCCCTGAGTTGGTCGGTATTCACCACTCGAGTTTTCAGTAGCGTCTGACAGAAAATTTGCAATTGTTGTTTTTCCACTCTGAAAAATAAAAATCATCTAGGTCAATAATACCTTTTTATATAAGAAGACTTGAAAAGCAGAATATTAACAACTGAGACAATATATTGTAAAATGATACAGTAGGTCTGTACAGTTATTCAGTTTAGAATTAAATGCAGAGACAATTAACCATATGTTAACGTCCTGTCACCAGAATGCAGCATAAAATCATAATATAAAGAAAATTAATATGTTCCTTAATATGTTTTTTATGAGAGTGAAATTCTCTCTCACCCTAAGGAAAGAATGGATTGAGGGTGCTGAGATAAATACTTAAATCTAATGACAAAGGCACAATTAACAAAAGGAAGAAAACTGTGAGAAAACTCAAAATTCATACTATTCACCAAATATTTATTAGGTTTATTTATTTAAGGGAATGAGATTGGCAGGACATATTGCACGCACAGGGAAGATCCCAAATTCATACAACATTAGAAACCTAAAGAAATAAACCACTTCACAGATCCATTCATAGTTTAGAGGATAATACTGAGATGGATTCAAATGGTTCAGCATAACATCCAGTCGCAGGCTCTTATGAGCATGGTTTTGAACCCCTTGGTTTATAAAAATAACAGGGCATTTCTCAACCAGCTGAGTTGCTATAAAATTTTCAAGAACAACTCTGCTCCATTGAGTAGCTACTGATATTCTTTATTAGCAACAAGGAATTGTGAATACACTACCCAGTTTCATCAAACAAAAACTGAGAATACCTCTGATAACCTACAACCTCAGACTAGAATACTACTTACAGCACAAGGCCCAAGAAGCAGAATTTTCAATTTAAACATTTCTGTATTTAAAATTAAATGCAAATGCCCTTGGTTACATTAACCCAGAAAGTATTTACGTTTTATTGCCTACGTTACCATAGCAACAGTAAGTCACATGTTCACCTACGTAAGACATGACAATGTATCAATATAAAAGATAGTAATAGAAATTGTTCTAATCAAGTTATAACTTCTTGTTTAAACATGTGTAGAATCAGACATGTTTTACACATATATATAAATAAAAATGTGTACATGATCATAACCATAAGTATACACTTGATAACAATTCGCTATGGTTGGAGTAAATAAGATGTGTCGGTAGAGTACAAAAAGAGTGGTGAAATAAGAATGATGTCACGTCTGAACCACATAACTAAGTTAATGCCTTAAAAGTGTAGTGAATATTTACTTGGATAAGGTAAACTTCAGTTATGCAACCTGTTTTTCACGTTTATCCAAGCAAACTAATTAAATCCGTGTATGCAACTTTATTTGAAAATATAAGCTCAAATAATTTCTATGCATTTGTACAATGCGGTCATTACAATAATTTCAAATCTGAATGAAAGATGAAATCGTTCTACAATTTTTTCTTAAATTCTCCCATACAAATTCAGTTACAATTGAATAGTTCAACGCATGCAGAGTAAATAATGTCACTATTCAGTCTTCTGAAAGTAAACTTCAATTGGGTATGATGAAATTTCTTGTAAAGTAAAATTTTCCTCATTGTTGACAAGTAAATCTTGAAGTCATTTATCCAAATGTTCTCTAAGTATAGTAATATTTCAGTGTTACTGATCAGCTGTAAAACCCCTACGTAGAAACAGGACAAGTCAAATGATCTTATATTGTTAGGCATTTTGATCATGCTTGTTTAGTACGGTTTTTCCTTTATAATGTGTTTATTTTCGTGTAATATGTAGTATTGTGAAGTTCATTTTATACATTGACTTGCTCCACACTTTTACTGGCTGACATGCAAAGGACATGTATCTAAATGAAGTAGATGTCAAATAATAAGCCACTTTTACTTTCAACTAGGTTTTGTAAACTACCAAAAAACATGAACAAAAGAGTAATGTACAATTTAAATTGTAATGGTATTTCAGTTAATGAACAGTTTGGTTTTATAAGGGACCTTGACACTAACAAAGCCACATATAGACTTAATCATGGAATATTATAGGCTCTCAATAATGAGAGTTATGAAGCAGCAATATTCTGAAGTCTCTCCATAGTATGCTTTTAACTGTGTTAGTCGCATATTAATTACTAAACTGCCTTATTATGGAATAAATGGAAATGTTAGTAAATGGTTTTTCTCATATCTGACAAAAAGAAATCAAACAATTATAATGCAGTCATAAAATATTCAGGAAGATGTTCTTCCTAACTGAGGCAAAGTTGAACATCGGTTTCATTAACGTCATATTTTTGGTCCACTCTTTTCTTTTGCGTTTTCATGCTTGAGCACAAAGGTGTTAAATTTATACCGAATGCGACAATCTTGATTTTAAGGCCCACAGGAAAAATTCACATGTATACATTCATGGCGAACTTTGTAGGATTTGAGGTTTCCACGGTGGCGAGTCTGGAGATGACTGTTTTCTTGGTTGTTGCGCCGTGTGTGAAACTTTTATTTTAGGTGAAATCTTCATATTATTTTTAATTTTATGTAACACTTAATGGGCCTGTCCATGTCTACAAGTCGTGTTTGCCTAGGAATGGGGTAACCCGCATGACCTGACGTCAAAATTGTAACACGTCAGTACGCATGAGTACACTTTGCTTATTCCCCCCACGGCAAGATGTTTCTTTACTGCCAACACGAATTATTTATAACCATGGTGGCCAATTCATATCACTTTTCCAATTATTTTCATGCAGTAGAATTATATTTTTGTAACATAACATGGACTGATTCTTTTTATGTTAATTTAACAAAAATATGTGTTTGTTATAATTATTATTATAGAAGAACCCAACATTATCGTTTATCTGTAAGTTCTATTTAATTTGGCTCCACTGATAATGTGATAGAATTTGAGTGAATCGGTGTGAGCTGAATGTGTTGTAACAAAGTACTAGATGTAAATTGTAGAAATGGACACAATACGGCCGTGTGGGTGTAAAGGAGTAAGAACTTGTCTGATATGCGAGGAGGAATATGGAATAATTAAGAAAGACTTCCTTGTCTTGCAACAGGTTTGTATCGCAATGGCACTTAACCTATGATCTTGTAACACGCATTACTTGTCAGTATCTGGTATTATAATTAAGCCTATCAGTAATTTTATTTTGTGTTTTGCATAATGCAAAAGAAGTAGATGTTTTATTTTGTGCTTAGGACAGAAATATTTATGTATACTGCCCGTGGTGCAACAAGGCTTGGCCTGGATGGAATGCATTTACCTATGAGGAACATCTTAATCATAGTGGCACATCTGTTGACTTTCCAGGTATTTTTATTCAGGTAAATTAAAGGACATCAGAAATTATATCTTCTGTGTATGCACAAAAAAATCTGTGACGGCAATTAGAAAATGCACTAAACGTTGAATTAATATCTTTAGTCATATTTTCTTCTTATAGCTAGATTTCCTTAGTGTTGATGAAGAAGAGAGGTTGATGAATGGTATAGATGAGATGACATGGGACCCATCACAAAGTGGAAGAAGGAAGCAGGTAAGTTTATTAGAAAATATAGTTGTATCAGTATTCTTAATGTGTATATAACATTTTTTCTGTATGTTGCAAAAACAGATTATCATCTCCATCAAAACTGATATTTGTACAACTTGCTGATTCCAGAATTTATTTATTTAACATAATCATTAAATGGCAACCATTTAGTCTTCTTTATGTTTGCAGAATTTTGGCCCCAAATGCAACTTTAAAAAGAAGCGACTGAAACTTGGCAACTTTAAAGGCTTTCCAGCATTCTCCAGATTTGTACAGGAGAAGTTTAAAGGCGTGGACATTCTGCAAGGTTATCAAACAGTAGAACAGTGCTCGTTAGAGTACAGTCCCATAAGGGGAGCTTCTATTGATCCTCACATTGATGACTGTTGGGTGTGGGGTGAACGTATTGTCACAGTAAATCTACTAGCTGACTGTGTACTGACATTGACCGAGTATCATGGAGATCGTAATCGTTACAATCTTCTAGATGTTTACACCTATCCACCAGTACTGAATCAAGATGGAAAATTCATTTATAAAAATGCAGATTTTGTTAGTGATGAGTCCATTCTTCTTAGAAACAGTGTCCTGGATAATTCAGAGAAGCAGGATTTAATCGATGTTGTTATGCGTGTTCCCATGCCTCGTCGATCACTGTTAGTTATGTATGGTCCAGCTCGATATATATGGGAACACAGAGTGCTTAGGGAAGATGTTCTTCAGCGTAGAGTATGTCTAGCTTACAGGGAATTTACCCCTATATACCTGGAAGGCGGGAAATATGCAAGTGAGGGCAGTGTAATTTTAGGCATGGCAAGAAATTTCTGGGATCATAAACAAGCTGATTTGATAAAGTAGTCCATTGGAATCAGATACAGGTTGAGTTTTAGCTTATTTTCTTACTTAAAGAGCTGTGTCAGGCTGTAGGCTCAATGGCCTTGAATCAGTTCCTTGTAAAGCATTAGAATTTTTCTAGTTTCTATGACCACAATAGCTTTTTGACATACCATATCTCCCACCCGATGGGTACCAGGTGCTTACTCTTTCCACAGTGGTAAATGGCTGCTTCACAAAACCAACCACTTACCTCCATCTAATGCTTTGGTCTACAGTATTATTATATATAAAATATAATGTTTTGTGATAAAAAATTTATTTCACATATTTGTGTGTTCTACATTTGATCTTGTCACACCCATACTGGTTACAAATCATTGAACAATACACATACTACACAATGCTAGGAATCATGCTTATGTTTAAGTGTATTCCCTTTGACTACATTAATATTTGTTTTAAACAATGACAGGAAAAGATAGCCACATCAGATACAATAGATCACAATGAGAGCTTCATACTTCAGCAGTCATGGATATGTGACAGAACTTTAGTAAAATTTTCATGTGCACTTTGAATGTAGACAAAGGTCTTGCAGACTATATATGCTCAACTCAAGAATGAAAATGATCAGTGACAAGTAAGATATACCAGTAATGAAGCATTGTAGTTGGCATTTAATTACTCAGACATTTTCATTATAATTAGATATCATGACATAATCATTCAGGAGAACAAGGGATACATTGAAAGACCA
>NW_019059875.1:863980-890822 GCF_000696155.1 Zootermopsis nevadensis | reverse complement strand
GAAATAATGAACATTACAAGATGACTACTTATGGGACAACAGGTAAAGAATAGAAGAAACTTTTCCATGAGATGACCCAGCCTGACCAAAATGTGAATGGATGAAAATATATTTTAATATAGTAGATTGAGATTGGTTGGAGATATTTTTAGTATGGGTGATGTGGAGCATACTAACTGATATTTAATATGCTCAAAGGATAAATAGGGGCACATAGATCACATTGAAATGGTTAAATAATGATTACAAGGATTTTATCAACTGGAAGCATAAGACAGAGAGGACAGTATGGAGAGCTGTAGTCATGGAGGACAATGTCAGATTTGGACTGTAGGGTTCAGATGATGGAAGGTTTGTATTGAGTTATGGTAATATATAATTTGCTTTAAAATTGTGATTCTGGCATCTAAATGGACTTTCTACTTTCTGAAAATTCATAACTTGAAGTGCAGTTGACCTAGATTACACATAAATGTTTCTTCCCTAGTCCCATAATCTTTGGCTATTTCCCTGTCACCCAGAATTCTGTATATTATACTTGGCAGTTACATGATGTAATATTAGTTTTGAGGTTCTAAATAAACTCACTAAATGCAATAATAATGATGTATGTACATATATACATATTACAGTTCTTACTAATATTCTTACTGGGGGTAGAAGGTATAAATAAAATTCCACATTTTCATAATTTTTAATGTTGTCCCAAATATATTCACCTGGAGTTACCACATACAAACTAATGGGGCATCATGAAGTTAAAGATGGAAATACTGATGTATGGCATGATATGTAGGAGACTGGCATTGTTAATGTTTATTTATTTGTACTTAATTTTAACATTTCTTTGTAATTAAACTGTTCAGTTCAGATTTTCCTCCTCTACAGTTAGTCATTACTACCTCACTATATTAACACATACAACAACTAACTAGTATAAATTAAACATGGATGTAAAAATCACAAGATATGCATATCTGAAAATACATGACACCATGAACAGAACCATGAAGAAAGTTGTCACATTTCAATCTAAGAGCATATTGTACTACCAAACACAGATTGACAATATGCAAAAAAAATTTGGATGACTTATTACATATCTGAATCTGTACCTTCAGCAACCAGGATGTACTCACATCACAACACTGATGTCAGCCAACTAAAGACTTGTTTTCATACTAAAAGTAACAGTATCCAGTTTATTTTATAACAGTAATCACAAGAAATAAGAAATTATTGGTCACTAACTGTGTTATATCTCTGTCTTTACTGTAAGATATAGTACATACAGAAATTTAAATATACTGACTTGTTCAATATATACATGTGACTTAACACTAATTTTGGTGTAATTTGCTGGTCATATTGAGAAAAATTGATATACAGTGATGAATACAAATTTAATGTTCAAGTAACGTAATGTATCTTTATGAAGACTTCAACAAAATTGTGGGCAACAAGTTATAAGGAAATAAGGCATACTATATAATCTGGAAATCTCTAATCTACAAGCCTGAAAAATGCTGAATACATAACCCATTCTTTGTACAAGAAAAACATTTTTTTTACCCTGTCTTCTCTCTGAAAGTTTAACAGCTTTAGTTTCAAATTTCTGGTAATTCCGGCCATTTGTTTATGGAAAATATAAATTAAGTAGATTCATGGTAATTAGAAGACAGCAAAACTCTGATAACACTGCTTATTGCATGTATCAATACATAAAAAGTTAACTGAAAACAATGTTATATTTCCAGGTAGGGAGGTGCTGATACATTAATCCCACCACACTTTCTAGAATCAGTGTATTAAGTTTCTAGATACTGATCTTTACTATAGTATTTTTCAGCGGAATTGGCGGCTGAGTTGAATTCTGCTCTTTGTGAGTGACCAATGAGTGCTAAGAAGGTATGTTGGTAAGCAGGGAGCCCTCAGTCTGTTAAGAACCCCCACGGTAGAAGCATCGACAGCCGCACTGCGTTGTTGCCATTTCTTACATGTTCTTTGCGTATTGTAACCATTCACTGGAATCCAATGTTCCGCGATGCTACATCTGGCACGTCTCCATGTTGTTTCCTCACTATCTTGCCCCTCCACCTACCACCACTACTTCCTACCATGGCACAGTACATGTGATTGGTGCACGCTTCAACCGCCAATTCGGCTGAAAACTGTTATAATAACCTGCATTGCATGTTCCAGTTACAGATAGAATATGCTTGAGAGAATCACATTAGTGGTAATGTGCTTTTTAATATTTTACTGATGAAATTCATATGACATTAATTTTTAAAGACTCACTGACATGGTTTAAACAGCCACTATCTTGCTAGGGTCAACCTTCACCCTAATAAACATTGTGTCATCTTTGAGGAAATGCCGCTTCTTCAGCATTTCATGTGACACAAAACGGGGAAAACCAAAGCCCAATGAATCTGGTTCCTTACTTGGACGCTGAAAATTCTTCCATGTTGGATCGGGTATAAAGCTCTCAACAATGTTGCAGGCCTGGAAACATGAGATGAAAAAGGAATATTGAAGTTAAGTTCCAGATACTAACTTCTAATTTACATGGATGTAGTAGTGGCAAGAAAAATCAAGTAATATAAAAATCCTATGTCTTGGATACCAGCAGAAATGTTAACATTTCAGAAGTTAATGGAAGTGAGAGGATTGTCTGATGACATGCTTTGCTAGTGCCTTGTTATCACAGCCTTAAGTATAACATTCTGCTATGGTAAGCATGACAAAATGAATTGAATAACTTTTTTTATGCAAGGCAATGATTTAAATAAAATGCTTTTGCAGGTTCATCATTAAAATATTTGTTGGAAGTGTACACAACCCATGTTAATGAGTAAACTATGAATTATTTTCATTAACATCATATAGAATAAACACTACTACATAAAGCCCTATATAAGGAAATAAGAAATTAAAAATTTTACTTTCTACAGGTGGAGCCAATGACAGTAAAATCCCAAAGTCATTGAGTGTCTTCTTAATGCAATAGCAGCAAATAAGATGCAAACTTACACTCTCAGGAACACTTGATTGATCAAAGAGAGTGAAAGAGACAGAGTGGGAGAATGGCCAGCGCAACAGATCATCATATTCTCCAGGTAGAATCTTGATATAGATTGAGATGTGAGAACTCTCTCCAGCACCATTACCATTCAGAAACACAGATGCCTACAACAAACAATGCAGAGAGGTAAGTCTTCCTCTTCATGCGTTTTTTGCTCGAAGTGAATAAAATTAATGAAAACTGGGTGTGTGGTTTGTGCTTCATTATGAGTACTGAATGGTGGATTGGAAGGGATATGGAAGGAAATGATCATGGCCTCTTAAGGTGCTGTCCTGGCATCTGCATTAGGAAGCAAGAAAAACCATAGAAATCCCTCAGGATAATTTTAAAACCTTGCATACCCTGAAGGGTTGAATATTTATCTAAAATATATAAAATCATGCATATAAACAAAACTGTTTACACTTTGAAAAACGCTTAGTGCCAAACGCGTTTGGACCTCATGAGGTCGTCATCAGTGGAAAAAAACATTAATTCATTAGTCTGTCTATTAAATCATACAATTTATAAGATGATGCTTTGTTATAAAGCACTGAGCATAAAAAGGTCACACTTTATAAAAGCATTCTTCATGTAATACCACACTGATCATTTAATTGTGGGAGTTGGTGTATTATCTAAACAGAAACAAAGTTAAATTTCATATGCAATAGATGGCCACTCTGGTTGGACAGAATGATTGTAAACCCTGCAGACTTTTTTAAAACTGACAGTAATACCCATGCAACGTTGAAGTTTACAATCCAAGCATAGACAACGCAACCACAGCTCACCGTAGACCATCAACGCAAACCTCAACTTCGGGCAGTGGACATTAAGCCAAGTAACTCAGGTTAGATAATACACCAACTCATGTGCAATTAAATGTACTTGGATTTTTTTATGGTACAGCTGCTGTTATACAACTATTACCATTATTTACACCAAATACAGAAAGAAGTATTACTGAAAGAAATTTCTCATACCTGCAACTTGTATCCATACTGACTAGTGTAAAAGGGTGGGCTAACTAACTCCATTCCTTCCTTTGTTTTTGCTTCAGTCAGTTTTGATGTGTAGTCACTGACCTTCCAAATGAGCGTTCCTGCAACCAGATTGCGACCAATAAGATTGAAACTTATACTGAAATGACATTTCATACAAATTAAGTAAATCATCTTCTTCTTTTTCCGGTTTAACAATGTTTGTACATTTTCCGGTACTTTTTAGTTGGCTTGATCTATGGACATTCGGTAGGACTCCTTGCACTAGGGATCGGCCCGTCGCAAGGCCTCTACCTATTTACAGGACAGCACAACACAGAAAAACATCTATGGCTTGAGTGGGATTCGAACCCACGGTCCCCGCGATCAAGCGGCACAAGACCCACGCCTCAGACCGCGTGGCCACTGCGGACCCCATTAAGTAAATCTTTTGTTACAAATATCTCCATGAAAAAAAATCTATAATGAAGAAATATTTAAGTCTCTGTAATCACTACAAAGGACCTGTGTGCATTATCAGATTAGGCAACTGTGGCAAACCTTGAAAGTCCATACAACATAATATGAATATTTCCAAAGAATAATTCCACTTCAGTCATGTTTTGCTATGGTCCAGAGCAAAATATTGGGTATGTGAATTCAAGACTGTTTCCAAAAGTATATTTTCTCATACTTTTTGTAATGTATTATTCTTTATATCTGATTTTCTTATGGATAAACTGCTGTATCTTATTAAATGAATTCAAAAGGCCCTTGAATTGCAGTTGGGTAAATATTCAGTAGTATACATAATCTCTGAAACAAGTGACAGCCCCAATAATGCATATTGAAAAGTGCATTTGTATAAATATTTTATTTTTGTGCAATGTATGCTGTCTGATAATTAAATCATAAAGAACTCATAAAATGGTTCCATCAAAATTTGATTCTTTTAAATGAAACGTGTATGATCAATGACTGCAATAGCTACAGACTCAAAATTGGGCACCATTTCATATGATAAGTAGATTTTTGAACCAGGAATAACTGACCTGAAATTTGTGTGTATTCTAGAACTCTGTGCTAGTGTGACTGTCCACCTTTACACCTTTAGCTTGAGCAAGCACAAAGCTGACCATTTATAACCATCTTGCATGGTATGTGTTTGACATCCGCATGCTGTATAGGATTTTATGCAAAGCACGTGATTATGTACATACGACTGAGTAACTTTAACAGAGCGCAAGCCTGCTTAATGTGACAATTTACGGAGACAGAACAGTTGTTCTGTTTCTTACCTGAATAGTTCAGGGACAGTCGTGAGAGGGCACTTTTCAGATTGGCGATTTGATGCTGCTGCTTGGTGACCACACTACACATGAGCACAAGGTGCTGCTTTATGTTCTCATCAACATGTTTCTCCAGAGCATATCGATTTCCCTGAGAACATATGCCAGACATCACTGTACAGTCTGCACTTCTGTAGCATTCCAGTATCGTGTCTTTCGTTATGAGCAAGAAGGAAGTACTTTAAATTATTCGTTATCAGGGCTTTTCCAGCGTCTCTAATTTAAAACCCACAACGTTTCAGAGGCTGGTTCTGTCTCTGAAACGTCGTGGATTTTAAGGAACAGACGATTGAAAAGTCCTGACAACGAATAATTTTAATTGAGATCTACCGTCGTCAAAACCCTTTAGAATTGAATTAAGAAGGAAGTAATCTTGGTAAGCACTTTTATTCAGACTTCTGAATCATTTGTCACATTTTAAGTCCAAAATAGATGTATATAGTCTGCATATTACGTAAAAATAAAAGCCAGGATAGCTTAATCGGTAAAGTGACTTGCTATGGCCTGGGTCACCATGGTTTATTTCCCAGAAAAAGCAACCTTTAAGGCCCATCCAACCTGCTATTTAGTGTGTACATAGGGATCTTTTCCTAATAACTGGCCACAAATATACAAAGAGGGGCCTTACTCACCTTGAATCTGCAACCAGCATCTTTGAAGGGACAGCATATGCCCAATATAGGACACTGGTCCTTAAGATGCAGATCTAGATCTTCCCGTGCTAGAATGGAAACATCACAACGGTTGGGACAGGCAACAGGAAAGCTACCACACTTTGTATGATGCACCTGAAGGGTGTCTGCAACAAACTCCTTGCTACAGTAGCGGCAAGGCACCAGACGCTTGGAGCATTCTGCTGCTTTGTGTTGTGTGAGGTGCCGCCTCTGGACTTTCATACCACACTTGTTTTCACAGTATATTGGCTCAAACCCACAACTGCCAGAATGATTCTGAAAATGGCAAGTGCAAAAATGAAATTTACAGTGTGAATACCATATCTGAAACATCAAGAGCTGAAACGAGAAATTGCACTCTTCATATGACATTGTTAAGATAACTGAAAGAAAGAAGGAATTAATTTAGAACTGTGGGCAGGAGCATAATAAAACAAGAAAACCATACCATATACAATATTAAAATGAATCTTACAATAATAAGTTATGAAGATGTAAAGTGGATTAAAATTCAGTTCTCATCCAACAAATGCTTTTCTTATCACTGTAATAAACCTTTCGATTTTATAAAAAGAGGGACTTTCTTGACCAGCTGATACATGTCAACTACTGAAGGAAAACTGCACCATCAAATCAAGTAGTTTGTCTCTACTTCATCATGAGGATTTTCGCAATCTACCAAACATGATTTACTCAGATACAACACATCTTATACCCACCTAGTTTGAATTTTGATCTGGGTTTTTTCCTATCCTCCTAATTAGACGTTTTCGTGATCTACGGGAGAGGTCTCAGATTTGGCAACAGGCAGTAACCAGTGCCGATTTCTCAAAGCTCAGTAGGCAGTTAGTTTGTAACCGGAAGTAGGACTCTTGTATATAAGATGAACAGTGGGAGGTCTGGAACATACGTTCACTTACCTCCAATGTGTGTCCCGTGAAGTCCTTACCACAAAACTCGCACCTCGCCCGCCGCTGTGGACACGTGTACTTGAGATGGTCCTCCATCAGGACACGTGGTATCTGTGCTCCGCATTTGTTGGTACAGGGAATAGCATCGTGTTTGCACGTATTAAGATGAGCCTGTCAAGAAAAACCGTACTTTTCACAGACGATGCAGAAGTCGTAGGAAAAACAGGTACTGAACCTGGCTGTGTTGCTCCCAGAATAAGTTTTAAGTATCTGCAAGAAACAACTGACACTTGGAAAACAAATAAGACAGCCTTTTCGCCTTGGTCGCAGTTTGTGGTCAGTTTTATATTATCAGTATTCAATTATATTTTTAATGTACGGGCATTTACAAATACACAAATTCTTCGTTTCTGTTGCCTGCGTTTCGGAAAACCAGACTCTCTCCATGTTCAATGCGAAATCAGAGGAACTGAGACACATGAGAAAGTAGTCGTTTTGTCTGTCGAGAATGCTCCATTTAAAGACACCACTAATTTAAATACGTTTAGTGCCTTATTTTGTACATTTCAATACAAAACTAAGTTCCCTAGTTCTTTAATAAGTATACTTTCGTAAATATTTACGCAATTCCAGTTCAGGGGCGTAAGTACTCTGGAGCAGTTAAGTTAGGCCCCCGTACGGATGTGTTCTGGTATGTTTAGGGTTGGCGTCATGTGGAATGAGGGGGTGTGAGGTATAAGTGTAAGGACCTCAAACTCATAAGCTGTGCCCGGGCCCATAGAAATGTCGCCAAGCTAGTATTTCAGTTTACTTGTTTATCTGTAGTTTTATTAACACCCGACCATGCACTGGGCATTGACCTAGACGACCACAACTTGGCACGTCAGGTTAAAGCTCTACCGGTGAATTACGTGTGTTTATGATGATTCTACTATACCACATCAACGTTGAACCTGACATCCCTATTTAACGCGACAGTTTAGCCTGTACCACTATGCTGATGTCCCGTGTAATGTTTAATCTGCAACAGATGTAAGAGTGGACGTGACATCCTTCTTATAATACCCCGCCTGACAGCGAATTTCAAGTGTCAATTATGATAATTCACGTGTGACTAAAATTGTGTTTAACTTGGATTTTCGTGTCACAATCAACTGTTATAGTGACGTGACATCCTTTTTTGTTGGGCACGTGACCCCATGCTGCGGATTCGAGTGTCACACATTTCCGTTCTGCAACATTCACATCCTACAGTCGCTCCAGTCATTATGAAACCTGAACACACTGCTAAAACACTAAAAGACAATGTCCAACATGTGGCCCGCGAGTCCATTTGGTTCTTTAAAAATCAGCTCATCTCCTATGGTTTAAATGGTTTTAGATATCAATGCCGTGTTTCTCGTCTTTTTTATTACAATGAAAGTTGTGCTCTTGGGTTCACACAGTTGATTTGTAGAGTGAGAACCATGGTTATCTAGGTGCTTTCCTATTGAATTTGCACACCCGATCATTAAGAAAACAAAGATATTGGTTCGGACGTGGATGATGAATTGCCGAGATCAAGAATTTTGGCGGGTTAAGATCAAGCGTGGAAATGACAGAAGTCCATAATCTTTCCCCTGGTGGTAACAGTCTCGAAATAGGGACAGGAACAAACGAATTCTTTGTATTTTCTCTCACACCGTCCTTCAACAAATTCTTTAATGTTCTACTAACATCCAGTTTCTCAGTGTTACATTTGACAATATTCAGATAGAGGACCTTTTCCAGCCGTGTAAGAAGTTATAATCTTGTTTATACGATATTTTGGCAAAATATGGCAGTGTCGTATAAAGAGCTATTAGAAATCTCATGTTGTCTGCCTTGATTGCTTCCAGACACAAAATATTGGAGTCTTCGCCATTACTTGACAGATGTCAATGCCGAGTCGTTCGGAGAATAAGATTAACCGAGACTGATGTAACCGCATTTTTGTGAATGATTGGGCTGTGGCGTTTGTTATTTAGCGACTCCGTTCCAAACGAAGTGCCAGTTGTAACTTACCGGTAAGAAAAATATTCATATTTTGAGGTTTAATTTTACTCTGGGTAAAAATTCGGCAAAGAATTAAGGAATTAATAGACGAGACAGCTCTGGATATGCCTACGAGACGCTTCTTCTGTAATACATCGATCGATATAGCCCTAAGCATCGTCTTAACTTCTGAATGACTCCACCGATATCATCTCGAATCATATGTTACGTAACAACCAAAGAGTCCTCTATCAAATGGAAACAAGATAACGTTTTAGAAGACACATTTTTAACAAACGCCAACAAATTAACGAAACAGCTCCTTACCTTGAGTTTTCGCAGCTCCCCCGTCCACTTGCAGCCTTCTTTGTGGTGGATACAATACACCACAGAGCCCATGATGGCTTTTTCCGAGTCCGGGTCTGGATAAATCTGAAACACAAAGAAATAAACCGACCATGAAGTGGACGTTCTGCTCGGCGGCACGGACTCACTGGCTGCACGTAAACAGATGTGGTACACAGCACAATTCCGTAATAAGCCATCAAGTAATGTTCCTCAGAGTCCTATTTTGGTTAGTTCAAGCAGGCAGTCGGGTAGATCGACAAGCTCAAAGAAAAAGAGCTTGATATTCCGCCATTATATTCCATCACGATGTTGAGCCATTAAAGGCTGTTCTGTTACAGTCACTGCATACAGTGTTTGGTAAACCACAGAGATGAAATAAGTAGACGATTTAGAACACCATATCATATAAAGAGGAATTATGAATTTCAGGTTCTCGCGGCGGTGAGAATGTTATCACCCTGATGGTAGAGGCAGCAAGCACCTCTGGAACGTCTGTAAACTACCAACGTACACGGTGCAATATCCCAGAAGACAGTCATCTTCGTGAAGCATGTTGTCTACGAATGGGAGAAGCTTCAATGCTTATTTAAGTCATCTTGATTAGAGTCGTCGTTTGGTTTATGTTTTCCTGTCATTTCCAGTTCACCATCTCTTGTAGCTGTATTCTTTATATCCAATATTTTAACATGTCCAAACCACTGTAATATTTTCATCACGTATAATTACTCTCTGTGTGTCCCACTCCTAATTCTCTCCATTTTTATTTTCTCTATGATGACCTTGGAATTTCATGCCAAGTGCTTATGTTTTAATTTTATCTTTATGTCTGAAAGTCCATACAATCATACTGGTTTAAAGTGTCCGGTGTAGTCTGTCTGTAGTTTACGTCTTAACCTCTTAGCATTCCAAAGCAATGCCATCACAACGTGACAAAAATTTGAACTTTGCTGGGTTCTTCTATCGGTCGACCATTCGTTCTTCCCTGTGGTATTACTTTCACTCCTTAATTTTTAAGTAGCCCTGAGCTTATTTTGAATTTAACCACTTTCTTCGTGAATGTTTGTTTGTATAACAGTATCTAAATATCTTGTATTCTTCGCATACGCATTTTATTTAAATTAAATGTCAATCTGCACAAATTAATGAACGTTTCGTTTACCGTACATCTGTTCCCCTTTATCAGGACGTTGACTGCAAAGGTCGTCGTTTTCTTGTTAGATTTTGTACGTGTTCGTCTAAATTTAGTAATGAGGTTATTCACTACTGCAGTCAGCAACAGTGGGAATACTACACTTCCTTGTTTTCATCCACTGTTTGTTTGTATACATACATTACTGGAGTATGACTGATGGTAATTGTAAATACATCCTTGTGTTACTTATTTCATTAAGTATCTAAAATTAAGTTTTATCTGTCCATCTGCATGTTTCATATTCAACGGTTTTCCATTTAATTTAGCACTGGTGGTCCGGGTGTAGGGCGAATTTAATTTTGTTAAATGGCGATTAAAAAACTGCTTATCGTGCAGTTTCTATGGGTTTAGAAATATAGACCTCGTTAAAATCTACAATTTTTATTTTTGCTCAATATTTTATAGTACTATATGGAACAAAATACAAGTAAAACTAATCTGAGTGTGTAGTATTCGCAGTCTGATCAGCGTTGTCACAGCAAATTTCTGCAACAATGAACAAGGTCAATGAGGTATTCAAAATCCCAACGAACGCTTTTGGAAAACAGATGGGCTCGCTTATACCCTCTTCGTTAACTCTGTATTGTGAGTAGGCTGTGGTCTAGACGACTGGGGTTCGATTTTCGGCAGGGGCAGGGTTTGTATCATCGCCACAACGTCCAGACTGACTCAGGGATCCACCTAGTCTCCTATAATAGGAACCGGGGTCTCTTTCACCGTGGGTACAGCGGCTGGGGCATAATTAATGCCGAGCTTCCATTTATTTACTAAAATTTAGCTGTTTCAATTTACACATACATTTCAGGAAATTTAGATAATATACCGCCGGATTCACATACAGTTACAGCAGTTTAAAGAATTGTCATTCAGGCCCAATCAGTTCAGAAACGATAACATCACGGCGGCAATGATATACATAAGTTCTTTCCAGATACAATAGCAGGCACAGTGTTTACAATAATATAAGATTTCTTCTGGTTTCACATCCAAGAGTGTAAGTGGTCTAGTTCTAAAAAATCGCAGTACTGAAGGGAAGATGCTGTGAGGAGAGGTGAATGAGAAACATCCTGCCCAGGACTTGCCTGAAGCTGTCACTGACGTGCACTGGACCGCCCGGACTGTTTGTCAGCAAGGTCGTGGTCCATGAAGTTCTGTTATGATTCATATCAACTACTTGCTAAAACTAACACCGTTACACAAGTCTTCTGTTATTTTCCTCCTATTCTTCGTCTTCTCCTCAGCCTTTTTACTCTTTCTACTTTCTTTCCTCCCCCTCTTTTCCAAAATGTTCTATATGACCTCTCTTCCATTGTTGGGATCCGTTAAAAGGGCCCAGAACTCCCCCCCCCAAACGTATAAAAGTCTTACGTTTTAATTTGATAAAACAAGGGGCATTAAGTTATCAGATATAAATTTTGCACATAAATCATCCGTAACTGATTTTTGTCTTTTAATATTATGCTGTCACTTCTTTTGTGGGCTAGGTATATTTTATGATGTGGCTGCCCTGTCTGAGATGGGAAAGTTTGTTATGTGGCTAAACTGTGGCGCCACATTCAGGAGTTACGTGGTTCCGTGTAAATGCCGTTTGATTTTGAAGTATCGTGGTTTTGTTTTTTCTTCCCTATAAAGATTCCCAGGTTTAATAATGGAGCTTTTACGAACTGAAACCAAAACTAGTTATACGGATGGAATAGTTGCTGGCTCTTGAAGAACATGCGAGTATAGTTGTAAAGTGAGGTTAGAAGTGCAAACACCGAAATTGAATAATCCCGATTTTGTGTTTAAACTACAAAGCAGTGAAGAGAAATTAATTACTGTCTGTTATTTAGCAGTATTTTCCCAATCTGCCTAGACAAATGAAAATCCACAAAATGGATTGTGCCATCCAGGAAAATATAGCTGTACAAGTACCATATAAACTGAAATTCTCTATATAGGTATCACTATAAAGAAAATTATAATGAACATCTTCAAACATTCCGTATGCTGTGATGAAAGCAATGAAGTCAATTTTTCAGTATCTAACAGAATGAGAAATTTGCAAAAGTTCCTCTGTGATTATACATAAAACATAAATGAAAGTATGAATAATGTAATTTGGATCTGCATTCTCAGGTCTGACTGTGGGCATCAAAACATTGCATAGTGTGTATGATGTAGTTGTATCATATAGCAAGAAAAACATAGCAAAGTGTGATACTAAGTGTTACAAGGACTAGAACAGAGCCTGGACAACATAACAAAACCTATGATTGCAAGAAGCAGAAGGAATATTGAAAGTGCAAAAAATAACTAGGAGAAGAAGACAAGACAACAGAAAAGGTGTAAAAAGAAGATTTAAAGCTGAAGTACATGAAGACTATGACAATCCATCTGGAATGTACTGAGAAGTGTGATACTTCATTGCAGCTCAATTCCTGTAAGTTCTGTTCTTTTTGGTACTCCAGGAACATTTTCTCACATTTCAACATTTGTTTGTACTTTAACTTGGCTTTGTGAATATACATTGAAGAAAAACAATTTTGTGGAGTAAAATATTAAAATAATAATTAATAAACATAATTCCTTATTAAAATGTATCAAACAGTAAAATTCAATGCACCCAGTTTCATTGTGTCAAAGACAAAGAATTATATTAGGTGGTGTGATAAATGAACCCTGCAGTTTAATAATCTCAGAGAAAATGTTCCTTACATTTTTAAGTAATTTAACATTATAAGGACAGGAGATTCTGGGTCCCCTAAACTCAATTGTATATCTGAGCATGCATTTAGTTGTCGCAGTGTCATGGCAGTAGAGGTACATTTTTAACCTCAGCATTAGAGGGAGATGAGTGGTCAGTTGCAAATTCCGGTCACTTTCCCCCTAGTAGCCATTGTGTGGGTGGCTGGGTGGGCCACAGAGGTGATCTGGATAACATGACAAAGAAAGAAAAGCTGTTACCTGCATTTGCAAATGAAAGCTGCAAATTTTCCATGTCTTTCCGTCCGCATGTAACAATTTCAGAACTCATATCCATGGTGACATGAGCTGTGATGACTAGTAGGTAGATACTTTCATTTCGGGAAATGTATTGCCTCCATCTTCAGGGCTTCGACTGAAGCAAGGCTACACGGCATCACAACTCAGAAAGTCACCATGGACGACCAGTTTTCTATTTCTTTAGAAGGAAGAACGTTAGGATTAATATTTAAGAAAGGGCTCTGCTTTAATATCGACATGAATCTGTTCTGCAATTTGTCAATTATATTTTCCCAAAGTCAGTCATGGGTTAAAAATCGTGTGGGGGTCGCGTATGGCCTGCGTGCTGCCTCAGGAAGCCAGTGGCGGTGCAGATAGCAAACCTGTTGAAGCCTGCCAAGTGGCCGTAGAATGAACCCATGCTGACTTTCCATCCGGTCGGAGTGATAACCTCAATGTGCGCGCTTCCTCTCGGGGCATCGTCAACTCGATATGTGTCCGGTACCCGACAGCTGGTTATGAATATTTGTGGTGTATTAAAGACAATGACAGTAACAAAGGCTATTTTACGTCAAATGATGGGACGAATAATGAATTGAAAAGTATATGAAAGGAAACGGTCGTTGTATAATTTAAGGCGTTATCCCGGCATTTCCCTGGAGATCTGATAAAAAAACAACGAAGAACCTGCAACGTTAGCCGGTCTCTAGGTCGAGACCTACACCCGGCACTTCTCGAACACAAAGTAGGAGTGCTAGCCACTTCACTGTGATGTCGGTTTTTATTTTACCGGAATCCAAGAGTTTGTTTGTAGCTGTGTAATGTGACAAGCTTCATTTAACACTCAAAATAACTGCACGGTCATGAGCTTGCCGTTTTTGGATTACTCGAACACGGGGATAGCCGGTCTCGGTCTGATTCTGGTCATGTTCATATTTGTTGTAGAAATCAGGGTACAAAGAGCGTAACTCCAAAACTTGTATTCGAAGTATGACTACTGCTTCAGGGTCTAAATTTCTTAAAAGTTCCAATTCAGCGCGTCTATAGATATCTTCAAATAATGATAGTTTCAACCACAATGTTGTTTTTGTTGCTGTTTGTTATTGTTATTAGTGTGCGTGGAAAGGATAGTTCCGTACGGTGAAATGTGGAGATCCGCTGGTATGTAAAGTATGGAAACAGCCACCCTGTCTGGATCATTGTTTTGCAAACAAAAGAAACGACATTATACAAGAAAACAGGAAAAAGAAACGTATTTTAGCGCACTTTTATTACATCACAAACAGCCAAGAACCGAGAATCAGAAGATGAAAACGAAAGTTTGTTGTGAGCAGGGCTGTGGAGTCGGAGTCGGAAGCAATTTTAGGTGGAGTCGGAGATTTTAGTACCGACTCCACAGCCCTGGTTGTAAGGCTTAGCGATTAGATGTTGCCACTCATCAGACTTAACGCTACGGAGGAATGTCTTATCAGCTATCACATCCCAATGATTACGACACGGTGACTTCATTACGTGACGTACTGCGATTATAGGGTGTGGAAACATGGGCAGGGCCTTTCTGTGTACTCATGTTTAAGAGGAATTCAGTACGAACATCACAGCGTAATTTTGTGATTTTTGCTACGGTAAGAACACCGAATAACGAAATCACAATGGAGCTGAACACAGTCTTTCAGATTCAGGCAGATTTCTGTTTAACAGAGGAATTAATGTCTAGATACGGAAGTATTCACTTGAGAATCCAAATCGCAAGTCAAAAAAATCCAACTACACAACCTACATACACCATACTGTTATTGAACAGTACGTACATACAGTTAATTTTACTTTTGTTTTCGCTTGTCCTTCCATTGTTTCATACTTTCTTTCCTTATTCCTTTGTCACTTTCTTACATTATTCATTCATTCTCTGAATACTTGATGAACAATATGGCCTACTTACTATAATTAGGGCTACGAAATAAAAAAGGTGGGATAGACGGGCCATGTAGTACGCATAGTCCGCTCCACCAATCAGCATCATCAGATCTAACTAACTCATCACCTATTGCCTGCCCTCCCCACCACACATTCGCCCTGTAGATGGCAACTGCAATGTTTGCCGAAACTGTGGTTAATACTTAACATCTGACATAGCTCACACCCGAAAGCCGAAGTTATACAGTGTATTATGGATGACAATCGTGCTTACAAAAGAAGTCCTTTCCGGTGGACGAATGTGGCACTTTGTAGTTTATTTAACGACGCTTTTTCAGTAGCTCAGACTATGTAGCGTCGGGAATGTGATACTGTAATCTGTATTTTCTATAGATAATGAGTAAGTAGAACACGCAATAAAAGCTGTTTTTATTTTGCCCTGTTTTAACAGGTAAGCGCCAATGAATAACTGTCTGATAAAACATTTACAGTTCCTTCTTTAAACTGACTGATAAGGAAGGTATGAGAGTAGGTTGTGCATACAGATGAATGTAAATAAAGGACAACATCCAACAGCTTACCAGTTTACGTTATACATTACGACAAGGACACAGGTGCCACTGGTTATATAACCAGCATCTTCTCACCAGTATTTTATTACACTATTGTTAACTCAGGTATTAGTTTCTAAATTTGGAATGTCGGGCATTGCGTTCTATCAGGACGCGTAATTAGTATTTAATATGCCAGATCACTTTTAAGAAAAGATTATCCTTCATGCACCTTCATCAGCATACTGGTGCAGAGTCCTTGAAAAGTCACTAGTCATTCAGGTAGCCAAGAAACCCTCAGTCTTTTATGGAACCCGAAGGTTCATTACCACGTCTACAACAGCTCTCCACTCTAACCTATCCTGAGTCAATTCAATCTATCTTAATAGTATCCTTGTGCATCTATCGCAATACCTACCCGTAAGGTTTTCTGGTTAAAAGTTTGGTTTGCATTTCTTTCCTTTTTTATGCATGCTACATTCCCTGTTCATTTCATCTTTCTTCATTTTATCACACTAACAATACTCGGTCGAGTACAAATTATTAAATTTGCCATCTTGCAATTTTCACCGCCTTTCTGTAACTTTTCCTTCTCAGATCGAAATGTGCTCCTCAGCACCAATTCTTAATCATCCTCAATCTGTATTCTCCTAGCATGAGTTCAAGTCTCACATCCGTGCAAAAATGTCTCATCCATTATCGTTCTGGAAAACAGAAGCGAGAATAAAAAAAATCTGAGTTGAACAAAAGGAATTTCGTGGGATTATTCTTCTCCGGAATTCAACGTGAGCGACTAAAAACTCAGTTTAAAAATAAGACAGAACAAGTTTATGTAGCAAAAATCGATGACGTGTTATGTAATTTCTGTTGGCTTGCATGAACACGCAAATCAATAATGTGCATCGTGTGTTCAGCTTAAAAGAGGCCCAGTTATTTCAGGGCCGAGGCCTGTCGAGACGTTAGTAGCATGTAACTGCAGGTACTCACGTAGCTTCGCCTCCCACACCAGACTGCATCCACTCTACATACTCAAAGGTCAACCGCCTAAACAGCAATGAAATTCAGACCGTAAGTTCAGTTATGTTTGGGACGTACGAGTAACACTTTACAGACAGACGCTCTACGCGTCTTATTACATTCTTCGAGGATCTTCCCAAAGTGGCCACTAGATCAATTTTTATTTTGTTATGAAACCCCACGATTCATCACAAACATTAGTTTTTGGACGCTAATCCGAACCTAAGTTTAATTCTCACCGTCAAAATTTAAATTTAATCCTACAAGTACTCCCTACTAAACATGGCGTTGATGAAATATCATGTTCTCTCCGTGCTTAAATATCACCACCAGCAGCTGATGTATCAGACTGGTGAAAGTTATAAACAGATTGCACTGGACTACACGCTTTGAAAATAGTAACATCGGGTAGTTTCCGGTTAAACTAATTTACTAACACTCTGGTAATATATACCCCGCGAATATCAGATCATGCGATTGAACACGATCCTGAAGCAATTCCGTTCAAATCCAAACCGTCTCCCTAAGACCCATCCTTATGTCACAATGTGTGTCTGCTCCCATATCTTCAAAGCAAGCACTTTCCAAGAGGATTCCCCATAACAATTCTGTATGCATTTGCGATTAAACATTAATGTTAAAAGTGTGGGTAACCTAATAATACTTCCTTGATTATAATTTAGAGCTCCGTAGGCAGCTGATCGTTACTCAGCTACTCAAGAAATCCCAGTGTTATATCGTTCAGTGCAACGATGTATCCTCAAAAGTCTGATCCACCATCTAAGAAGTCCTACCAAATGTTAAACGATTGACTTTACCGAAAATAATTTTGACTCGGAACAAGCCAGAAAATCGAATCCGTGAGAAACGAAAACATAGACAATTAATTAGTGGTACTGTGACAAACTTTCGCTTAGATTTAAATAGTGACAATATTATACGTGCAGCAGTTATAAAGTAGCATATGAAAGCGACATTGACTTCGCATGTCGAAGGTTAAAAATGTCGAACTAATAGGCCACCCCTAAAAGCGACTGATCGTTACTGATAATGGCCACTTTCGGATTTCGACTGAGACACGGGCCTTTACATCGACACATCTTAGTCTGTGTGAACTGGAAGCTTCACAGTTGCACTAAAGCAATTGAAGTAATTACACGACGTGCATCGCCAGGGAATAAGGAATGCTCGTCAGGAAACTGACCACGCGGAGGTCGCGCTTGGCTGCGAGAGCGTGGAAGCGATCTAGCCGTCCGTACACGAACATGTTTACGAACCACGAACAGTCATCAGTTCAGGTTTGAACGACTTATTCCGAACCACGGTGGTATCACCATTTCGTTACCCAGTTAAGGCGAGGTTTAAAAACATTTTATTTTATGGGAATTAGGGATAGATACATGAATAAAACGCGAAATGTAAAAGTTAATCTGTGTTAGTAAAATTGAAATGTCACTTTGCATATGTTCATTCGGTATTTCGACCTTTGTCACGCCTGAATGAAGATGTCGAGAGTAAGTCTCAGCTCTGCCTCTTGATTCATCTCGTCTAGTGGTCCGTATCGTCCATTTTCACTCTCAACGCAAATTGTTTAACGTAACTCCAAGTTAAAACTGTTCAGTAAGGTGTCCAGGATAACGAATCCCCGTCAGACAGAAAACTGGAAGAAAATAAAGGAGTCTGAATTTTCCCAACTTCCTTGGAGAGATTGCTCGTGAAGATCCAAAGGACAAATTCCCGAGGCGATGGGCTGGAAGAGGAAGTTCGAAAAAATAGCGGTGATCTCGATCTCCCGGCCTTACTTCGCTTTTTCCTACTGACGACGTAAAGCGGGTGGAAAATTGAAGCCACGTTCGAAGAACCAGGGACACTGCAGAGTGGAACGACAGGTCTCGCATGAGTGTGACAGGAATTATTATCCCCTTGAGATGTGTGCGTTATTTCTATTTAATTCATGACCATCTTTACAGGACTATGGAGTTACTTCAATCTGTTTTTCCCCCCATTTCCTTCAATGTTGGTAAAGAATAAACACGCTCCTCGTACATCACCAGATGTTCAATACAATGAACGTGCAGTGTCTCAACTGCGGAAGTGAACAGTTTTACACAATTCTTCGCCTCATTTAAGTATGGAAAGTCCCCATGGTGCAGTCTTTCTTGAAAGCTGGTTAAGAAATCTCCCGCTATTATAGAACCTGAAGACTCGTCTCCAGTGTTCACAAAAGTCCACCATTAAACGAACACAAGCCACTTAAATCTGGCTTATCTTCATGCCCCGTAAGATATAGTGTTTCCACAGCGGCGAGTCTGAAGATTGCTGTCTTCTGGGTTGTTGCGCCGCGTCATCACCCTGATGACGGAGGCAGCATGACCTCCGAAACGTTGATGGACATCTACCAGACTACACGGCGCAACAATCCAGAAGACATCAATCCTCTTCATACCCAATTTATCCCAGGTCCATTTTATTATTCTCCAACTGGGCAGCTACTTCGTTTCAAGTTTTCCGGTTTGAATTTTGAAATAGTTTTCATTTCCATGCGTGTTGGTAAAATCAGCGGTTGGCACATCTTCGGAAAACAATTGAATGGCCTAACATGTTACGGTCATCTCGTTTCGTGGGACTGATTCGGTTTGTAAAACTGGATATTTATACAATCAGACACAGAATCCGGTGTTCTTCCTAGCAACGCCTTGCAAGGTCGCAAGCTGCATGTACGGACCTGTTGGCTGCAAGATGTAGCCTAACGGATGTAGTAGTCGCATTCCCTTCCTTATAAACCATTAACTTGCACATTTTCAGTGCAGGGAAACCGACTGAGACATTGCACAGCGGCTGAAAACTGCGCATACTACCTGTTAACCACTGACAAATCTAAAAGAGATATAGAAAACTAGACATAAATTATACTAAAGCATACTTATAACATAATCACAAGCATGTTTACGTTTTGTTGATAAAATAAGCATCTTACAGTACATATCCCATTTATTTTGGTCAGAATCAAAAGTCAGAAATTTATGTGTAAACTACGCACATTATTACTGATTCCATCAATTTGCTTACTTTGTTCCTTTCTCCCTTTGTTTCCTCACTCGTTTTCTTCCGTTCCGCTTTTCACTTCTACCTGCACAATAAAGTACTCAGCACATATTCTGTCTGTGACAGGAAATGTTCCTTCTCATATGAATTCACGGAAAAGAAACGTATGAACATAAAACAGTAAATATTCTTGAGGACTTTTATCCATTATTGTTTCATTTCCATTTATTATAAAGGTAACTTTACGTTAGTTTTCACTCTGCATTGAGACAGAGAATTTCGCTATAAAAATAGGTTCCCTTTTATACAAGTTTTACTGTGCACTGGTTGTTCGTTTAACGATTGTCACGACTGTGACTGATGAATTTGATTGACATGAGGAACGCAGGGATGCAGAAATTTGATGACGATGATGAACATTGTTAGTATCCACTCGTTCATTGTCTTATTTGTGTTATCTGCGCAGAAGACTGCAACGGACGTTATTATTATTAGAAATTCAAGGAAACGTTTGGCAGGTTTCTAATAATAAATAAATTAAGGGTTGTAGAAATACATATTTCGAGTTTCTTGGTGAATTAAAGGTGAACTGCACCGAAAAATGAACTGCGATACAAAACGCATCTATAAAAATGTCCTTATTAAAACAACTCAATTCAAGGTGGCTATATTCAGGGTTGTTGCGCTGTGTAGTCTGGTAGGAATTTACAGACATTTCAGATGTCCTTGTTGTCTCCATCATGACTCACAGCCGCGAAAACCTCAAATCCTATTAACAATTCAATCGATGTAATATAAACAATTTTTTTAAGTTGGTACTACGGTATATTAGTTTTATTGTATGCACAAGAGTGACACAATATAGCATATATATGTCAGTGGAGTACACATGATTTGCAAATGCGTTCTCTACGATTCCTCTTTTCTCATTGGCCTTGAAGTTAATTTACTGCTGAGACAAAGTTATTATTGCAGATTCAAATGATATGTTGCAAATCTAATCACTATGCACATAGCGTGATGTATTTCTTATATTTCGTTAAATAAGCATCGTACCGAAGAATATTTCAAACGAAAGTTGTAGGTCTCAATGGGATCTATATTTTATACCATTCGCAAATATTTGTACCATGAACCGTTGATGAAAAAAGCTGTGAATTTCGATACGAGCTGCACTTAAACAATGCAGAATGTGACAATGTAATATGAATACAATAAGCGATGTAATACAAACCATAATTAATACCCTGCAGATGGAAGTATAGGATATGTTTCTCCGGAAGTTTGGTTAACTGCAACCCAGAGGACTGCAATCTGAACTTTTTGTCTGGACTCAAACACCAATCGAAATCCGTTTGTTCTTTCCGGATATGAAATGTGCGAACATACATACCTCCCTATTCTGCGTCCATTTTAAGAACTTAGCAATAAATTAAAATTAAACTGGAATATATTTTTGTCTCATCAATATTTTTGTTCGTATTTGAATTTCGTAAATATGCAGGCACTTAACCTCATCTGCTCTTTTAATCCAAGTGTTTGGAGTGTGGGTACGCTTAATTAAATCACGAAACATGGCAGCTCGCGTCTTAAAGAATGCCGCTTCGCCCACACATTACCACGAAAGAGGAATTGCACTCAGTGAACAAGTGAAACTTCAGGACAAGTAGAAACTAGCCACAAAGTTGTTTCTGCATTTCCGGCCCATCAGAGAAATCTGCGACGTTGCGATACGGCGGAGCTGACGCGTTACCACGCGATAATGAAAGTCCACTCTTACGACGACTCCTAAACCAAGTCACTGCAATATTTAAAGACGGGCCGAAGAGTTTGTGATTTCAAGTCCACAAAATTTTACTCGTTGATTCTGGTGAAGAAACATCGAAAAAGTGTCAAGTAAATGACGAAGTGCATTTTGAGGTTGGGAGGTGGACGGCACTGGCTCAGGGTCATTTACAGTGGCGGTTTTCCGTATCAACGATGTCGTACTAACAAGTCCCGCTATGAGTGTAGAGGGGCATATCTTATTGAAAATGGTCGTCTTATGGGATGTTGTGACGTGCAGTCTGGTAGATAGCTATTAGCATACGTTTTCAGTGGTGCTTACTGCCTCCATCGGCCAGGCGATGAGTCCTTGTTCATGGAGGCAATAAGCATCTCTGAAACGTCGGTCAGTATCCACCAGACCACACGTCGCAATGTCCCGGAAGACCCGTCGCCGTGTGAACCTAAATCTGACAGACGAATCCTTGTGACTTTTAAAATTAAATATTTATAAAGATGGCAGCTGCTGACAATAGCCCGCCATAGGATCCTATCAAGTCCCAAGCCAGTTTATATCAGTTTAACCTAAAATGTATTTTAATTCTTATCGATTTTAATATTATCTTCCCGTGTCCTCGGTCTTCCAAGTGGGAGCCTTCGCAATCAAACTTCTTTCAAAGTTTCATAAACAATGTTAGAGTTTTCACCCCCCCCCCCAGGTGCTGGACCACCCTTGAGCATTCTTTTATTCTGCTGATCAAGAAATTTCCTGTAGTTATTTAACCCAGAATCTCTTTTCCACCCGCATCAGAAAACCCTGCCATTAGGTCTTAAGCTATACAAGTTGAAACCAGAAACCAAGTCTGCATCTTCACAGCCTACAGGGAGTTTCTAAAGTGTGTTTCAATAGTAATTTCCTGTCTATATCACGTCTACAAGTACTCTCTTTTCACGCGGTTTTCAAATCTGAATTCTGTATGCTTATTTTCATACCCCTCTGGAGATGCCATCTCATTTTACTTGATGTAATGACTCCCCTGGGAGAATCAGAACCTTGGTGGGTAATTGTTTTTACATATATAGTGCATGAAACTGCTACGGGACAGCCTGTACTTTCATTAGTAAATGTAATTAAAAGAAACCCTTTTGTTTCTGTTTTCCGTTATTAACCCATCATCTCTACTAGTACAATGCAAATATTATGGCATTCAAAAGATTGGAGTATTGTACTGTTTACATAGGAGAAGGAAGGACTGCCTGAGAAAATATAAACTTTCTCTATTTTAATAAAGTAGATTCCGGTTAATTGGGCCATCGGTTAATCGAGATAGCCGTTTATTTGGGACAAATCTTAAAGAACAAACCTTTTTAACACTTTACGTGGGACTTCGCATAATTGGGGCAGCCACTTAATTGTGCCAAAGTGTTCTAGTCCCGATGTGTCCCAATTAACAGGAATACACTGTACATAAAACCTGTTTAAAATGGATTAAACTTAACCCTGCCATGAAAAGAAATTTTCATCGGTCCCGAGAATTTCAAGCAAAAATGAATCTGAAGTTTCTTCTAAGAAACGAATGTACGGAAATGAAGGGGGGGGAAAGGCCCGCGACAACATTTGTTTTCTGTTTAAATAATAACATTTACCGTTACTGCTGCTTTCTGGAGCTATCTGAGAAGGAACACTCCTGCTAAAGATAAGAAATTAAACTACACCGTCAACAAAGAAAGGGAAAAGCGCACCACAATACAGCCGTGGTTTCAATAAACATGAAGTATGCACTGCGCAATGTTCTTTGTGAAAAATTAAGTACTGATGCCTGTGTGAAACCGAAACATCAAACGAAAATATGATTTTGTCCCTTTCAATTCATTTTTAAGCAGGTTTTATCTAATTAAGATATATTTCAGGCCGGATTCCGTGACGTAATTCGCCATTATAAAAAATCTCCCCATGGAACTCTTGGAAACATTGTAATGCGATTACTTACGTCTACCGTGTTAACGGGGATAGCAGACGTGTTGATGACGGTACATTCGCTCTGTGGTGACGTTACTTGGTGCTGCTGATGTTTTTGTGGGGAGATGCGAGCTGGGAAGCTCAGTGTCTTGGTCCACTGGGCCAGGCTACGAACCATTCTGGCACGATCCAACATAAACCACAATCACAAGTGCTAGCTAATACTTTGACCGTGATATTTCGGCACCAGTCTTTTTTTATTTCTGATTACGTCCTCCTTATTTCTTTGTGTATAAATCGTTTATAGCTCTCCGTCAATTACCCTCAGCATCAAATTCTTATTATCTACCAAAGGAAAGTATCCTATTCCCAAATCTTCCCTACCCTACACACAGCCAGCCACAGCGACATCTGTTCAGTTGGGGTATATCTTGTCCCTTTTTTCCCTCGTCAGGAGAACCACCAGCTGCAGCAATATGGTCACAATATGTTCCATCTGAGAGTTCGGGAACAATGCGATCGCTTCTTCCAGCTCAGTCCACAGTAATGCGTTTCTCCTTCCAACACTTCTACGCTGATCAAAAAATGTTTATTTTTCAACTTATTGTTGCTTGTTGTAAAATTCAGTTCTTCCAGTTTTTGTCTAATCAAGAATGCGGTTATAACTAACTTACTGTTGCTCTTTCAACAATAATGCTTTTCTTATCACTGTTGTTGCTGTTCACTATTAACACACTTCCCGTTCAGCACGATTATAATCTTGCAGAATATAAGTTTCCTTGTAAGTCAAAATTCTTTGTTCATTACTGAAAGTTCGCGAAAACGTAGATTTTGTCTATCGAATGAGCAGCTTCGCAGGTAACAACGCGCATCAACCTTGATGGCTATTCGGGACATGTACAAACATGCACAGGCAACAGTCCACGTCGTTAACGAAAGAGAATGTTACGAACAGCAGTAAACCGGATATTCAAGGAATACAAATGCAAAACCCATGGATGAGTCAGCCCATCGGGAAAGCTTTGCTCAGATTAGAATTTAAGTATCTATGTGCCCATAGAACTGGTCACAGAATCATGCTGGTAGGATAATTTACCAGCTGACCAGTGATTTTAAAATAAATCTTGTTCGCATAAAACTTTGTTTGCTTTCAATCTTCTTAAATCTTTCTCGAAAAGTAACTCTTTGCAAGCAAATAAAATGAAATTTCCTGCTTCTGAATAATTCTCGACATACACCCACACTTTTGTTATTGTAATCGAAGTCTGTTGGATACGGTTGCTTATTATTCTTCTACCTGCACAGATTGAATACCAAACAAAAACGTGATTACGTAATACTTCTACAATTCTTAACCTTTTATAGGAGAGTAATAACAATATTAAGCGCGTGTTAAGTGTCAACTAAATATTCAAATCACGGTGTTTATTTATGGAGTTCGTTTGGTTCATGTAACAAGCAATTATATTTTTAAACACCTTCTAATTACTGATAGTAACACAAATGAGACGTGTTTTCTCAGGAATGAAAATCGAATGTTTAAATATCATTAAGTTGAGCTACTGAGTTATTACACCACTGACAAAATAGATAATATTTGTTCAAGTTTAACACACGCATGAAACACAATGATGTACCGATTCACTGTTGACGTCACTAGACCGAATGTGCGAAGTTTTTCGTATGCTTTGTCACACTACCTTCGCACACGTGTAGCACACAGCATCCCGGGAGCATGGAGCCACGATGAACGAACTCCTTCCTGCTTCAAGCCTCTCGTGGCACTGACATCTCTTGCCCAGTGACGCCACGCTTTTGGCCTCTCCTCAATGAACGTTACACAAGCGAGCAGCTGACCGCTATCGTCTCGTGACCGACAGATGGCTCAGGAACCGGACGTTCTTCGATAGTGGGGAAGGCTTTCTTTCTGCGGTTGCTTTGTGTCTTGCTGCCTTGTAACATTTGTTCGAACACATGTGCAACAACCATCTGTACTGCGATATATCAAACCTTTGTTTCTCCCTTCTATATTTTTCCGAAAGACAACCCTCACTTGGCACTCGGGTGGCCACTAAAATTTTAACATTAAGCCAAACCATTTTCCGAGAGGTAGAATGATAGGATTCACGCCTTACACTTCGGCAACTTCTCCGACACAATCGTAGTACCTATAATCGAAACAAATGTTTGCAGGGGTTTGCGTTAACGTATGTAGCAGTTCGATATAAATATGAAATTTGTGGAGCGCGTACATGTATGTAAGAACTGTTTTGTGAATGAGCAAATTGTGACTTTTACTGTTCAGTAAATGAAAATAGCTCAACGGCATCATCTGGAGTTAGATGTACGTGTTTAGAACGTCGGACACCGTAAGGGAATATTTCTGACTTTTACTCAGACCTTCAATCAATTCGAATGCTGCAGCGATAACACTGTCCCTTTCGCATCCATCATTTGCATTTCACCATACCTAGTAATTTTTATCTCATCTGATGCCGCATTAACTCTGCAGATGATACACACGAAATAAACAAATAAATTAATAAATAAGTAATATTGAAGACACCAGTCTGTGGGTTGTAGCGCCGTGTAGTCTGGTAGAAGTTTACCAACGTTTCAGAGGCCCTTGCTCATCGCCCTGATGATGGAAGCAGCAAGGACCTTCGGACTTACCGCAGTGAAAACCTCAAATTAATCAATATATGTACTCTCACTATCTCTCTTTCTTCCCTTTATTTATGGCGACTTGTGTGATTATATTTATATCAAAAGAGTTCTCCAATTCCCTATTTATTTAATAACGCTGTCTCCAGCTAAAATTAGTACCATTGAATGGTAGGATGATCAATAAATAGTAAATTACAAAGGGAGAGGAAAGAAGCGGTCGTGGCTTAATTTAACATTCTATCCTGGCATTTGGGTAGGGAGCCTGAGTAAAACCACGATAAACCTCAGTCAGGATAGCCGGTCTCTGAGCCGAAATGTGATCCTGTGACTTCCCGAAAACTACGCTGGAATACTAACCACTTAACTGCGACGTTTGGTCTCTTTAGTTCACTCACATTTCTGTTCTGTATTATTTTCTCG
>NW_019059875.1:846472-863442 GCF_000696155.1 Zootermopsis nevadensis | reverse complement strand
GTGAAGATGCGAACTGGACTGAACTGGCTCAGCTTTAGCGATGACTATGATGAGCCTTGCGATATTTCTGATCATCAGAAAAATTGTTTTATTGTCGATAGAAGATGCTATACCATGGGGGGGGGGGGGGGTAGCCAGTTATTTTGATATTAATTATTTATCAGCCAAACAAACAGACAGATACCTGCTTTGGTTGGTTGAGTTGTTATTCAGTTAGGTAGTCATATGTATTCAGGCAGTTAGTTTAGTAAAGTTGTTTCTAAAGTAGTTATAGTTAATCAGACGACTTTTAGTTACTTAGGCATTAATTGATCAGTTTAATTGGTAACACTGAGTTAGGCCAACCCAACTGAATTTATTTTGTTGGTTAGTTAATTAAATTGGTGGACTTCCTGCACGGCCTGATGTAAAGTGTTATTTACAGCTGCAAGCCATGTCAGTGGTTACGCACTCTCGTCTGTGCGTGGCTTAGGGTCGTAAGGTTATTTTGTGGCGTTTGTGAGGTCGATATACTTACTGTACTTTGAGCTCTCACATGTTATAAAGAGGAATGTCTAGAACAATGCATCTCTTTTCGTTTCTCTTCTCATGTCCCCACCGCGCCTTGCGGTGCAGTGAATGTCGCTCCTGTAATGGAGGTTAACGGTTCGAATTCCGATAGGAGACCAACTATCCTGACTGGGGTTTCTTCTGGTTTTTATGGATTCTGAGCCGTAGAATGATCATGTAGTGTATGACTGTGGAATACGATCTGCTGAATCATTTGCCGTTAATTTCAAACCCATAGGACGTGCCATTCAGAAGTGATGAGTCTTGAAATGAGGTACCGTAGTGTGTAAAGTTATCTGAAATTTCTGTTGTTTTTTTCAATAAATTGCAGATTTTGAAGAACTGGCATATGTGTGTGTCAAATTTTGAACCTACACGAAACTACTACTGAAAACTACGAGGAAGTTCTGTCATATTTTTGAGAGAAGAATAGTTTTCAAAGGTCATAAGAGGGGGGGTGTTTATTTATTCTTATATTTATAATAACTTCTTGTTGTTTAACGACGCTGTCAGTAGCTCAGATTATTATAGCGTCAAACGATAAAATGACAAATAATGAATTTGAAATTATGAGAAATTAAGCGGTCATGGCTCCGGCTCTTTCCCAGAGGGACTGAGAACAACAACCGTCAGGGTAGCCGGTCTCCGCGGCGATGTTCGAACCCAGGACCCCCGAGTGTGAAGTAGGCGTGCCTTGGCCTTAAACTACGTTTGTCTTTACAATTAAAACTGCATCACTGTTGCACCCAACGAAGACCAGACAAGTTCGTTCCTGTGGGAAGAGACTGCGAATTGAAATATTGATGGGAATGTCTTGCAGGAGAAACTCTGACGCAAAGGTTCTGTGGTGACTGCGGTAAGATGTGAGGAAAATCATCCTGAGAAATGATGCACTGGAGAGTGGCTTCTCCACCACTACACACGAAAATACTCGTGCTCACTGTGTTTTGTGCAGGAATATCTTACTAGAAACCGCATGGCGGTCGATCTCCATACGCCCTACACCACAGATTTGATCCGGCGTCCCTTTTATTTATTTTATGCAGAATTCAAATTAATAACGAAGGTGAAGAGATCTGACGATGCCATAGCGATCAGGGAAAAATCGTGAGTCTAAAAAATTTGGCTTCCATACAATAGCGAATCGTTGGGCTTCGTATCAAGGAGCAGAATGGAACAGCCGTTAAGTGCAGTAGGCCCTAAGCACGCCGTCTACGTGTTTTCAGAGCACTTCTTTTTTAAAAAAAACTGATCCTGCAGCAGACAACAAATACATTTTAGTGAGTTCTTCGTATAAAGTAATGTTATAATCGGCCGACGTGTACCAGAATCAAATTCGCCCAATAACCTACAGCGTGGGCCCCAAATTGCACCAACATCAGTGAAGTTAATTCAGAAACTAAACATGTAGATGAATAAAACCGACATCCCTATTACAAATTAATTATATGTGCTTTATACAAACAACGCACAAAACTAATTTATTCTTCTGTTTAATTCGATAAAGTTCTTTGTCACGAAACAATGGGCATTCAGAACGTACTGCCACCGTCTTTCGTCCATTTCCGTAGTGTTCCGTTGTCGCAGGATGTCATCACAGGTATTCACTTTTCCCTATGAAATTGCTAAGGACAGGGCATAATAATATCTTGCCCTTGACCTTGCCCTACCGCCATCGTGACGACGGCTGCGGCAGGAGGATGACTTACAACAGGAAAGTCCTGTTCTCGGACCACATTACTCGCTATGGCTGTGTACTCAGCTACTCGACCTGCTGGCACGCAGTACATTGCCACGTTACCTACGGCTATGATCTTAATCTGTCGGTATATCACAACTTCTCTGATCCCCACTTCGCAATAAGGAACATTTCGGCCACTCTGGATTCTGATTTTCACTTCTTTCCTGTAATGTTAGCCGTGATAGCTCAGTCGGTAGTGAAACTGGCTGTCGGAATTCTGTTCCCGACGAAGACAACAGTTATTACTTTGCTGCCACGTCTAGCGTGTTGTCCAGTAGATAGTGGAGTAGCATTTGTTGTGGGAAATCGTCTGCAGCGTGAACCGGATTATTAATCTCCATTGTTCTGAGGTTAGCGTAGAGATTTGCCTTCGTTATTCTTCAATGGCGTGATTCCTATGCAGATGGGCAGGTTTAAGGCCTTGCAGTCGAAGCAGGAGAAAATGTACGGTTCAAATTTACTTTTTTAAAGTTTTTTGTTGTTGTCAGTTCACTAAACATTAGATACATTTAAATTTAGTCTGTATTGATCTAATTTTTCACCTACTTTACACGAGGCTGGCTATTATTAAATTGTATCAGTTTTCTCAAAAGAATTTTGTAATTTTAAACTTTTGCATGATTTTTTTATGTAATATAGAATACATTTAACAAAACGCAAGGAGAACTAATTAATGTGGTAGTGATAATCGGCTATGTAATCCAATCTTTGTACATTAACTTAAAATTGGAGCTAGTGTGATGGACCTGTTGTCATCTGGAAGTATAAAACGCATCTGGGTGTTTCTTTCCGCCCATCTTTAATCCTTGTAGTTCAAAGGTTGCTAATTCACAGTAAGCCTTAGTCAGTAGCGATACTAACACTGTTACTGTGGGGAAGCTCTATAAATGCTTACATTTCTACTCAATTTTGTTACCCGAAAGCTTATCACAGGCCTTATCATTCGATGTGTATCGTTGAATTATCATAAATTATTACTAAAAGAAACCAACATCTTCACTGGTACTTGAACCCAGAACAGTTTTCGGGTTTTGTAACCTTCGCTCCTGTAATCTCCCCGTCAGAGCAAACAATTTAATTCTTTGTTCCATTCTTCTGCCATACTTAGTTAACAAGCTACAGACCTATCTTCACGGAGACTCAAACCTAGGACAGATTTTTCGGAGTTGTAGCCCATATCCTTTTTAAACAAACAACTTTCGTCTTAGCGCCGTTCTTCCATCGTGCTTAGATTACGAACTGTAGAAATCGCCGTCAAAGGGACTCGAAACCAAAACACTTTCCAAAGTTTTAACCTTTCTGAAATTGAGTTATGCTATTAAGGTATAAACACGACATATTTAGTGCAAATCGGCATATCAGTTCTTACGCTATAAGCAAACATGCATACGTGCATACATACCCACAATTTCAATTTTATGAAAAGGTTAGGCAAGTTAGAGTCTTTTCATTTATCACGTTTACAGTAATACTTGCGGCTCCAGGAATCCTCTCTTCAATAGATACGGACGGAATTCTACGGTTTATGATGCCGGAGTGTAAAGGTAGCCACTGATCTCCCATCTAGTTCCGATATTAAGAAAGCGTGAAACTCTATATGTACTCTTCTACAAGTCTCAAGTTTTGTAGAAGTCTATGCAGTCATGGCTAGCATACAATCAGTCTGAGGAATTTTGTGTTCAGAGGTTATGTCACCTCCAAACTCAAGTTTCAAAGCAAATCTCTTTCATTATTTTGAAAAGAATATATTAAAATGTAATAGGATATTATTCCAGACCTTACAAAAGGACAAAGATGATCTGAAAACGATTTAAAAGGATCTTTCAAGGGGATCTCATAGTGACAGGACCCTACTTCATCTCTGTGTGTTGCCCTCTTTATGCAATTGAGGAGATCCTTAAATGCAAATACTCATTACTTTCCATCTTTCACCTCTGGACAATAAGGAAAACGTGACACATTCCACTTAAGATGAAGTCTTATAAAATAAATACAGAAGCATATAGATATGTTCACAAAGAACTTGCAAGTCTGTAAGGAATCCACTGCATACCATTCAACTAAATTCATATTCAGCTTGCACGGCGCAAGGGTTTAGCGCAAAAATGATGTAGATCTAATTTTATAAATATGTAGGAAACGGAAACAAGTAAAAATTCGTGCAAATTTGTGTTAATTACGTTTTCAGATACCTTACTTAACTGAGCTCTCATTATTTTAGTAACAAATTTTGGCGTCATTTCCTAAATAAAACGGTAACATATGTTTTATGAAGTTACATCCTTTTTGCAGCAAACCTTTAAGTTATTGTTATTCGTGGGATGGCAACAGACAGAAACGCTAGACGATTTTTAACCCCGAAGAGGAACAGGGACACGTACGCCAACACAGAACATCGGGATACATACAGATGCCAAAACTTTAAGCAGCACAGTCCTCCTGCGTCCCCCGGCGCGCCAAACGCGATTATTATTTACATATCATAAACAGATCAACTTAGCACAACGGTAAATTGTCACATTCTCATTATGGATGAATCCAGTTCAAATCGCTGCGGGAAATCGGTTATCCTTACAAGATTTTCGTCGTATTCCTCTGTCTGTCCAGGCGATGGCCTAGACAATGTCTTAAAATAGGCCACGATTGCTTCCACCTCTACCGTTATCAGTTTAACAGTTGAAGTTAGGATTGCGCGGTTATTTTCTTATCACATTTGACAGTGAAAATGGTAACACGCATGAAGGAATAAAAGAAACAATGAACGAGCAATAGAGAGAGGGAAGAAAGAAACTGACCGAAGGACAGAACAAAAGGAAGAACGAAAGAAATAAAGAAATCCCGTTCAAAACGTTACATTTACCGGCAGTGATGTAGGCTGCAGTCAGCCAAGCCAGCAAAATTTTAAAGTACAGGCAGATACATTGTATTTTAAACGCATTGTACTTCCGCCATCAAGATCAAATTCTTGAGGCGAGACGCAGTCTTGTTGACTGTTGCTCCCGTTAAACACATACACAGCGTGGTGTTAAATAAATAACTACAATTGAACAAGTTCTTGCGCACTACACAGCAGAACCGGAGTCTGATGGAAACGTCAAACACGCGGTAGCCCCGGCTAAAACAAGTGTTCCATAGCGTACTGTCGTTGATTATTTAGCGATATTTTATCAGCTACAAAGGTCTGACCTTTTATCCTGAGGAAAGAATACATATTGAGGGTGTTTGAGAACGGGTGCGGTGGAGAATATTTGGACGTATTTGGGAGAAGTGACGGGAGGCTGGATAAAACTGCATAATGAGGATTGTCATGAAAAAGTTGTGTTCTGCAAATATTATTAGGGTGACAATGAGCCGGCTTGGGTGTGTAGTACGCATGGAAGAGATGAGAAATGCATACAAAGTTCTACTTGAAAATCTGAAGGGATCGGAGAATAATATTAAAATGAATCTTAAATACATAGAATATGAAAATTTGTGAACTGGATTCGTCTTGCATAGGATAAGAGCCAGTGTCTGGCATTCGAGTTCCATAAAAAAAACAGGGATTTCCTTACTAATTGAACGACTATCAGCTTCTCAAGAAGGACTTTGCTCCATGGAGTTATTTTTTTAACACCACTGCTTCAACTGCAGACGCTGTGAAGTAATAGATTTTATTGTGTCTAATTTTCACGTTATTTGACTACACTTTTACAGGTTAGGTAGAGAGACGAATGCGATGAGAGTCATTGTGACTGGATTCCTAGATTATTTGACGATACTCTTTCAGCTGAAGAGGTTAGACAGCGTTGAAACTTACGGGAACATAATCATGGATTATTCTAAAAATATCACGAAAATCCTTAGCCATATCTGTTCCCTGACTGGTATTCAAACCGGATACCAAGTTAAAAATAATAACTTGGTGGTGGGCCCCGGTGTTCGTACAGATTTTCATGGACATGATCACTTGTTTAAAATGTTAAATAGTGTGGCATAAACAAAGCCGCCCACATATGGTCTTTATGTTTAAACTAGAGCAGCGTATGATCCGTCGAAGTTGACGGGAATGAAATTTCTGTAGTTTGAACAGTAATAACATTTATTGCAGCATTTGTTTTGCAAACCGTATTGAAAGTACAACATTGTAACGTATTTATAAATTAATTTAAACGTGAACAATTTTCACTGCGACTGAAACCAGATTCGTGCCAGCGCAGACTTTGCCAGGCTCAGGGGCCACCACAACCTCATTTGCGTTTCTTGCTACCAGAGTCGCCACAGTTAGAAATTAATTTCAGTTTTTTCCGTATGTACGAACTGCTCACTCGTCGAGTCAAGCGTGACGGACATTGAAGAGGGTTGTCCTCTGGGTTAAAGCGTATTGTAGTCTGGTAGACGTTTACCAATGTTTCAGAAGTACTTACTGCTTCCATCATCAAGGCGATGGAGGCAGCATGGCGCTACAACCTAGAAGACAGCCATCTTTATACTCGCCGCTGTGAGAACCTCAAATCCTGCGTGATGGACATTGGTTATTATATTCGGAGTAGAAGCAGATAACCTCAAATTGACAAATTAAACGGATGACTGTGCACATGGCGGGTTCAAATGTGAATGCAAACGTCATTAAACACATCTTACCTTGGCATAATCCAATGATAAAGTGTTCTCAGGACACGTATAGAGCCCCTCACTGAAAGAAACAGAAATATTATATATCACTTTTTCAAATGGTTCTATACATACAGGTTAGTAGGAGTTATATTTTATTAATTATACAAATTAATGGTTATGCCTGCCCATAAAGGTCTTCTGGTCTGGATTTTCATTGCGCAAGGATGTTAGACGTAGCCTCTAAATTTCGCACTGTAGCCAAATTTGTAATTTTGAATACATCCAACATGTTTCATAAGAAATTTTGAAGGAATGTTTATATTCACTAGTCCGTGCTTCGCAAAAGTTTATCCCGGACCACTTGAACATTTATGAAGATCTTGGCGGGCCGCTTAATTATTTCTGTGCCCGTTTAACAATTGTAATGCGTTGTGCTGTAGAAGCTGAAGATTTAAGTAACAAAGTTTTTGTTGTTGTACTTAATTTAGTCCAAGCAACTTGGCACTTCTTATATGATATGTTTTAAATACCATTTGTATCGCGAACCGCCCGAATGATATTCACGGATCACTAGTTTTCCACATATCACACTTTGAGTACCTCTTGCTTAGTCGATGCACTCAAACTGGAAGCTAAATACAGGTTATTATAAATAACTATGTTTATATTTTTGAAGTTCTTTTCATATCAACTTTAACTTTACCTTCTTTTTAACGCGGAGAACCGGATTCAGCCCCGGAAGTATGCAGAATTTCAGGAGGATAATATTGCATTGGAGGGGGTTGATCTCGGAGTGTTTGGTTTTCTAAAGAAATTATCTTCTCTGAGTAAAATTTGAAGTTCTGACGGTGAGTTACGAAGACGACCGTCTTCTGGGTTCTAACGCTATATAGTCTCGTAGAATTTTACCAGCGTTTCAGAGGTAGTTGCTGCCTCCTCTGAAATTCTGGTGAACTTCTACCAGACTACTAGCACTGAAACCCAGAAGACCGCCATCTTCACCGTCACTGAGGTTTGCAGCAAGATGTCAGCCTATGTGATCCGATATCTTGTTGGACGCTGGGTTGACACAACTCCTGTTTAAGGATGACACAATAATGGAATCGCGAAAACAAATTTAAAGAAAGGGACTTTAAAGTAAACCGGCCTAAACAGGATAGCACTATTTCCTCTACGCCAGATGTAGTAGTCACACCGTCATGATGTCTTCTCGAATCAGGTAGGGCCATTCTCTCAAGAAACCTGTGCGCAAAATATCTGCGACCCTGGGCTATGTTGCAGCAATAATAAGGGAAGGGAAGATGGAACGGGAAAGGGGTAGCAAGACGCCTTGTGGATTATCGCATCCTCTTTCTCCCCGTACCTCGGCTGGCTAGCCGACAACGTGTGTATTATAACGGTCAACGAAGCTCGGAGATATCTTGCGGAAATATAACAGTCTTAACTCCGTTTCTGATTCTTCGCTTCTGAGAAGCATCCTACCATGCTTTAGATTGAAAATTTTTGTATATAGCTTGTTGGTGACCGTGATTTGTACAGCCCTCGAATAAAGCGCATATAATCCCTGCGTGCATTTAACAGCAAGTTCAGAGGTGCCACACCCAGCAAGGTTAATATCGCCAAGGTTTAACAACGTCGTTCGTAATAATGATTTATTGCTTTTAGACGTCATCCGGCCATATCAACACTATACCTGTGTGATGGCTTTTGAATTCCTTTTCTTCATTTTTATTTCTTTCAGCAGTGGGAGATATGTTTGGATATGACCGTACAGTTCGTGCCGGACACCGCTTGTTCTACCATTAATATTTTCGTCTTTGGTTTCATACGTCTTCCGTGATATCTCACGGCTCACTCTTGCAGCCGGGTGAGCCTGGACATCATAAAATGGTGCCACGAACGAGAACCGTTATATGTGTAACATCCAACAGTATAGATAAAATAGTTGCGCGTAAAATGATATTCCGAAACTTTAATTATAATTTATAAAACAAGAAAACCTCTACAAAACAGCATGCCAAAGCTGGGATCAACGTTTAGCGGCAAGAAGCATATGATAGATGAAATTTAGTAAACATTATACTACTCACTAACAAAAGTAATTTTGCCGTAATTTTCTTGACGAGTTATGTAGTCAAACTCTTTCAACTGCAGATGCTGTTTAATTTTGAATGGTATGGGTTGAATAGTGTGTCAAAGAGGGTTTCGTAGGGGACTGGTCATCGGCTATTTCAAAGTATTGGCCCGAATTCGTCTGTAGAAACTAGAATAATACAAAAATAATATCTCTAATACAATCCTGTTTATAAATAAACACCCGTAATGCGTCGTCTGCCTACTGGAAGACATGTAAGAACAGGCACGGATCATTGAACCTGTGTTGCAATGACGAGAGGAATTGTTACGACTGGCAGAAGCCGGACGAAGAACCGGACAAGCAACTGCAGTTTCCAAACAGTCCTCAACCTGACAACACTCTTCTTCCTGTTACTGGCTCCCGAGATGAGTGATTTGCTGTTTTAGCGAACATACCGCATCAATCTTCAGGGCTGAAGCCCTCCTAAATACTGATACACCCTACAAATCCACACGGCAACACAATACAGAAGACGCCATGTCTATCTTCAGCGCCGCGAGAACCTCAAATCGCTTCAAAATGCCTACTTGTACGTCGCGGACAATTGGTTACCAATTCTGTTTCGCATTCAGGAGGCCCTTGGTTCAAATCTCGGTCCCGAAACAAAGTATTCTGATTGAGGTTTCTCCACTCTCCCTCCAGGCCAATAACGGTGAAATACCTTAAATTAGTCCATGACTGCGTCCTTTCGCATCATTTCCAATTCATTAATCAATCTACATTCGACGTTATAAAGTCTAAGCTACGGATAGCGTTGTTAAATAAACCACAAATAAATAAATACAAGTTTTGTATCCGAAGATTCAACAAAGTTGTCAGTTGATGTTATCTTGAGTCAGTCTAAGACATCATAGCAATCCATTTCCTTTGAATTAATTTTAATACTAGGTTTGTCCTCGGTTCACTATCCAAATTTTCCTCATCAAAATCCTGCATATCTTTCTCGTTCCCCCTGAGCAGTCTCATGAAAATTACGAAATTTAAAACACATCACTTAGACAGTGATGCCAACAGATAAGGTGAACATTCTTTTATTGTACCTTTCTACTCCAGAAATTCTATGATTCTGATAAAATCCTGTATGGTTAACTAACGCTAACATTTGTTGAAAAAATTAGGATTCTGAGCTACAACTGCTCATCAATGTTACCAACATATGAATAAAATGTTCCGAAGATGCAACTTGAAAAATAAAGAGGATTTAATGGTTTGGTCCAAAAGAGAAGTTTCTTTTCATTTAGTTTAGTTTAGCAAATGACTTCGGACGTTTTGTTCAGAAGGATTAAGGGTGAAAAAATGATCTCCGACTAAGTAGGTCACCTTTTTCATGGCTTTCTTAGCTATTTTACACACCTCATTGGCCTTGTTTTTCATTTGATGCAAATAAAAATACAATGGTACAAAATGTTAACTCACTTATATGTCACTTTGTAGAGTCGAAACATTTTTATTTGTATTTTATTAAGTACTCAGTACACAGAAACATATTCAAATAAAAGTGAAGACTTGCGGATTTTTATTTAACTTTTAGTATAGACTCTAAAATACCTCATTTAATGAACATCCCCATTACGCGTTAATTTTATGCAATTTGTGCAAACACGCTTGTTAGCATAATCACTTCAGCATATATGAACACATTTTAACATACATTTATATAAATTACTTATTTGGAGCTTGTTTTCCAAAACATTGTTACCTTGTGCCGCTCAATAAAGAATTTAAAACGGAGTCACGTCTTATTTTCATTAAACTATTTAATTTTTACTGATGATGTAGAGAAATGTACCTGCTGATGTTAAAGACGAGGCCGACTGGCATCTCGTACATGTATTCTTTGGCGATGTCAGATGCAACGTTAGCAATGCTCACTCGGCTTCCACGGAGTGTCTAACCGCAGCAACCACCAACACACACCACGAACGTCTGAAGCGCTACTCCGCAAGACTCGATGAGACCAAGCGCCGCGCTACCTGCGACCTCAGGAGGAAGAACACGAACTAATTAGGAGGATAGATTGTCAGCCATGGCTCTTCACAAAGCTTCCTTTTTCTCTCATCAGTCTGTATTATCATTATTAAGTAGTATTAAGGTTAAAGTTATCCCTCTGTTATGAATACGTTTGGAGGAGTTGAGGTGTTTTTAAAATCGGCACTAGATGGAGGTGAGTGGCTAGCTACACGTTCCTGTCACTTTACTCCAGAGAAAGAGCCGCTGGAACTCATTTAATGGGAAGCTTGGTGACCCCGAAGTCAGTCTGAACGCCATGGCTAATATCTTACGAAATGCAAGATTTCTAATGCAAAATGTAAAATTTTGTCAGCCAATTTACTGGTTTGCATATTGCACGTTTATGCGCTTGCTTCAAACAATCATGCCTAAGAAGGTCTGACAATGATAAAATGAGGACAAAGATGTTCTTATAGGCTACCTATCAGACAATTACACAGGTGTCTTCTTCCGTCGGATGGTAGCAGGACCTTTGTGGCTGTCATTCTTTGTCAGCAGGCACAAGGCTTTTCACCGCCTGCTCCTAGCGATCTTACATCGTCTGCTACGACCTCAAGGCTTCTAATTAGACTACTATTGCACTCAACCATAAATCCGCATCCCGCCCTCACATTCCAGCCATCTTGTTTCCCAGGCATGCCATTGGCTGCTTTCTTCATCACTGTTTTTGTAAATATGTACGAATTTACAGTAGCTAAGCAAACGCAATGCTGTTAACTTAATACAGAATTTTCTACGAAAAGCTAACACGTATTCTTCTGCTCAAGAAATTTCCGCCTTTGGTGGTACCAAAAGGCCCATTACCGTTGAAAAAAATCCTCTGTTGGACTGAGATAGTTAAATCCAACTCATTCCACAACTTTAAACATTATTTATCTTAAATACATTACATTATCACCCTCTTATCTGTTCCTAATTCTCAGAAGTGATATCTTCCTTTTAGATGTTTAATCAAAATATCGCGTGCATTTTTAATGTCGTTATGCATACAGATTTTCCTGCTCCTGGTTTCAATGAATTTTCCGTGACTGTCCAAATTCCAAATCACATATCCTCCTCCAATCTAACTCGTGGCAGCTTCGGTTCTGTCTCCAGAACTGCTTGGTGAATTAACCCGTTTGTGTAGTTCATACTGCAGGGCTGTTGCCTTGACAGTTGTTTGAGAACAAAATGGCATCTTGGGAAGTTTGTGTTTCTAAGAACGTTACTGAGACCAATTTTCGAAAGTTCAGACTCAGCTTTTAAATGCAAAGAATTCACTAGAACACATGTCTTTGCATGCTTCTGTAACTATTCTAAAATAACGATCGCCTCTGCATTAGGAGCTAGAGCATTTCTTTTTCTTTTCACGTATGAAGAGCAGCTGTTGTGACGCCCCGATTACCGCTTTCAAAACCGCAACATATGGGAGCCTGCACGGCAGAGGAGATACTTGTAAAACGATATAAGGAAGTTTACTTCATAGGTGGTAATTTTATGCCGTATTATTGTGACATTACTCACTTAACGATCCCAGGCAGTTAACTTTCGACTCGAGATCAGTATTTCTACCAGCAGAGTTCCTTTGTTACCATACTTCTTTCACGGTATCTTTAAGTAGGCCTAGACCGGGACATCAAGCAATGTTAAAATGAATTTATTCCTGGGTCACTGAGCTAGTTGGCGTCGCGGTAAAGCTCTGGGCTTGTATTCAGGACGTGCCCAGTTCTTATCTTGGCCTGCTTTCGTGGTTATCCTCAGTCCGTTCAGGCGAATGTTAGGATAGTCGCCTCAAATAAACTACTTCATCTACTTCGAAATGAATATTTCCGATCACATTCGACGTTGTACAGTGAGTTCAGTGACAAAGTTGAACGCAACTGTCATTTCTCGCCTCCCGGTAATAGCTTTTATCATGTAGGTAAGTTTAATTTATTGTTTTATGGAGTGATACTTGACTTGTGTGCCTTGAACCTTGTAGCGCTTGGCGGTGAGTCATTCAATTCCAGACGGGAGCAGGGAGGTGAGACTTGCGTTCAACTTCGTCGGTGAACGCACTGTGTAACCACTGTAGTTGAAACGGCAACGTTAAATATAACGTGTGATTCAATCGATCCATGGACACGTAAATCATCACCCTGGTATTTAAACCTCGTTTCTTCGAGGATAATAATATATCCTTAATATATCGCAGAAGTAAACGACATCTCGGAACGGTCGTAACTAATTGAAATGATGGCGGAATTAGGAGCTGATTGAATTTAGAAAATGCGTCCCATTAATCAGTACAAAATCATGTTTATCTACCTGTTTCCTTTCTGTAAATATAAAGATTAAAATATACAGAACTGTGAATGTTTTATCTGGGTGTGAAGCTGGGCCTCTCACTCCAATGGCCCGAATATCGCTGTCAAGTTGTCAGGACTACCGCTTCATATTCGGAAGCGAGCAATTTCTACTTTCTTCTCGGAGTCGCCGATATCCATAAAATATTTTCCGATATGCAATTTAGTAAGCTGATGGATAGATAAAATCTACGCACAATGTTTGTTCAGTTTACGCACTTTGCTGAAAGAGCTCAAATGTGAAAAACAAACCGCGGTTAATTGTAAAGTTTGGAATGACAATTATAGTAACCTGTAATTTTAAAACCATTTAAATCAAATCAGTTCCAAAGCTCTGCTTCACTTTGTAATTTCCGTTGCTTCTTTTCGGATACAATAGTCACAAATACTAACAAAGGAAAGAAAATTTACTTAACGTTGCTTTGAGAGGCAGCAAGGATGCAAATTATACGGGAGGGACAATTATTCGTTTTCTTCTTGCGCGTGTAATTGAGCAAGTTCAGCCTAACTGTGGGAAGGAATGTCTGGAATTCTGTCGCGTCCATTGTGTAGGACATCACACTCGGAGCTCCGGAAGCGCTTCAGAACGTCTTGCCCTCCTATGTCATGACGGATTCTACTCGTATAATAAGACTGTTTCCATAGCGGAATCGTTCCGCGCAGCTGGGCAACTTACCAGTGCACTATGATAATTAAAATGCCAGGTGTAAATTTGCCTTTGTGTCTAAGCACCATATTATATAGACGAAGTCCATAAAGAGTTATTAAGAAACACGCGCACGCAGGCAGCAATGGATCACCAAATAAGGCGTTCATCTGAAGCCATTGATTTTGTAGTCCACTCATGTAACTGCGCAAAGCGAACAACGCACTAACAAGTCAAGCAAATGTAATACATCGATCATGAAGAAGAAAATGTTTCCGGAATAAAAGAAACTTTCACTGGTGCACCGCTGAATCGACTTAAACAGTGCACAATGGCTCAAGTTCCTTAATAAATGGCTCAAAACTTATTTTGGAGGGGCTTATCCTATACCACTTACAATTAGTGGCTATTGGTTCACAAAACGAATAGGTTTATAATAAATCGACCGTTGCCACAGACCTTTAAAGAATACTCCATTGATTAGAATCACGCAGTTGAAACAACGCTGTTAAATAACATAATAAGCAATCAAGTGCAGATATTTCAAGTTCACTCATGCGCAATTCAGTTATAATTACTACATTGGTATTTACCTGCAAAGTACAACCATGGCCATAAATAACTAAATAACCCCCCCCCTCCCCCTTCATGGTAAGAGTTCAGCTATTAGGTTAATTCCAAGGCCGCCTGTGTGAACTCCATTGTTCCTAGAAAAAATTCATCACGCACGTAGACAGTACAAAGTCCTATTTCCGGTCACATCAACAACATTGCGTGAAGCCGGTTGTCGTTTGTAAGTTTAAATTAAAATAGAACCCGCTTTGCTACAAAAAAAAAATTACAAAACTTCTTTTATACAGCTGGCCAATTTCAGACGTTTGATGTAGAGTGTGAAGTTCGTTTTAAGACTCGTTCAAGATTATTAATAACGATTTTATAAAGAAGTTAATATTAAATTCGGTGGGTTGGTAGTGTCAACTGGACCTAACCTAACTTTACTGACAGCGTGGACTTTACCAAAAGGTGTTTCTTGGGCGGAACTTTTATATCAGCAGTTCTCACCTTTTCAAGAACTGTAGCCAAATCCACCCTTCCTTATAGACACGTGACCTGCTGGGTTATAATTACGAAGATTTATTAAAACTTCATGGCAATTTATTACAGATACCACTAACTTAATATCGCGAACAGAATCTCATACCAATAATCGTTTAACACGTTTATTGATTTGTTGCTTGTATTAATTATTTTTTAAATAAAAATACCTTTTTTTAATTACACAGTGATACAACATTACAAAAACATATACAGGCCACACAAAACACAACGGCCAGCCGCATGCAGCACGCGGGCCGCTACTTGATAATCACTGCTTTAAACGCTGACAACGAGATATCTCGTTCTGAATCCCCATTGTTTCCAACTTACAAAACAGTGCAACTAAAATGAAACATTTCCTGTCGTTTTTAAAGAAGGATGTCTGTGGCTTTAAACCGTTGAGTTGCTATGGAAATAACACAATTCTAAAGTTTTTTGTGAAAGCTGATTCTGACCCAAATAATTATTTCTACCAACGATATTATCCAAGAGACTATAGAGCAAATTTGTATGCTTTAAGCCCTGGGTGATGTTTTCTAGTAAAAATGGAGTGTGAGGTTGTGAACAAGGTTTCCGCCTATGTAGCACAGAAGTCATTGTCACTATACTTCAGTATTATTAATCAATTCAAAAGTAATGTATCATATTGTATATGCGTGGTTATTTTCCAATATCGGCGAGGTCAAAATTATTAACTTCATTTACAATTTTTTTTCTGATTCTACACTTTGGCGATAGTTTAGTTTCTTCTTGTGATTAATTTCTGGGTCAGCCTGATCAAGTCGGAGCAATATTTAACCCATAGAACTTAAAATTAAATTATCTCGACTGCTTTTAGTGTTTTTCTCAATACTAAATTTAATCGAAATCTGTTACATTTTATCTTTGTCTTTTTCTCAACTACATGGTGATTATTAATCGATGAGTTTTGGATGATGTGGGTGGAATTATATTCCAATTTTTCTTACATAATGCGTGCATTATGTTCACTTTATGTAAGTCGTGCAGACAACTCATAATAACGATCATATTAATTTTAATACTTTGACAAACAGAAACCGCACCCTTGTCTAGCAATGAAGGGACATGCACGAAAAGTGTGTTGAAAGCTTTGAACAATGACAGTTTCCTTATCTAAGTACAGCAGATTATGAATATCGATCGTGTCATAGGGTGCGAATCGGCAGACAACGAATTTGTACGCTAAATGTCATAATGCATACAAGATAAGTCCCGCATTCATCCTATTTCCGGCATAGGTAGAGCTTTTGCTAACAGTTTTGATGACTCTTCAACCAGTCTTATGTAGAAAAAAGTTACAATTGACAGTTACTTAGAACAGTGTATCCAACTGGCTGCCCGCGGGCCACACTCGGCTCGAAACCACTTGTAACCAGGAACGCGAAAGTATGTGTTATTTGTTTCTAGTTGCTCGTTTATTAAAGAAGCTAGTGAGTTTAATAAAAATGTTCTTAAATGAAACCTGTTGCAAAATTTATACAGGTAAATATTTATCTGAGTCATTTTCCATCAAGAACGGTCTGAAACAATAAGATGCCTTATCTCCATTGCTCTTTAACTTTGCGTTAGAATACGCCATTAGGAAAGTCCAAGATAGGCAGGAGGGTTTGCAATTGAATGGGACATATCAGCTATTGGCATATGCTGATGATGTTAATTCATTGGGTGACGATGTAAATACAATCAAGAGGAACACAGAAGTTTTACTAGAGGCTAGTAGACAGGTGGGGCTAGAAGTAAATTCAGAAAAAAATTAAATATTTGTTAGTATCTCGTTAGCAGGCAGGCGGGCAGAATTATCTTAGGGTGGCTAATAAATAAATCCTTTGAAAGTGTGACAAAGTTCAA
>NW_019059875.1:820734-846231 GCF_000696155.1 Zootermopsis nevadensis | reverse complement strand
ATTTGGGAAGCCTGAGGGGAAGAGACCGTTGGGGAGACCTAGACGTAGATGGGAGGATAATATCAGGCGGGATCTGTGGGAGATAGGAGTTGAAGGAGACTGGATTTTGTTGGTTCAGGACAGGGTCCAGTGGAGGGCTTTGGTTAGTTCGGTGATGAACCTTCGGGTTCCTTAAGCCATTTAGTTAGGTAGTTAGTTGCTCGTTTATTTTCTTCATGAAGGATTAAAAAATAGCTTTTCTTGTCTCGTCTGGTGCTTTATGTACAGGTGCCATACATGCTATTGAATTTAAAACCCTGCCGTAATATGTACGTTGTTCGGGTAAAAATTATGAGATTCAAGCCGTTGCAGAAGCAGGTTTAAAATAATGTGTTGCTCTATAGAAATTTGGACGCATTTCAACAATGCTTATGTTTGACCATATACTATGGCAATTTGCTACTTCTGAATATGTATTATTAAAGGCAGCGAAAATTGGCTGTTAGTTATTCATACAGAGGGGTTTCTTGGTCAATGGTTCAAACGGGAAAAATATTCTTGGCTCCAGACATGAAAATCGTTGGACCACCCTGACTTAGATTGAATTTCCATCAGTAGGCCTTTTACGATGAGCTAAAATGAGTCAAAATGTGGTTTTATGATAGTGTGATGTCGGTAGTAAACAAAACAAGGCCAGTGAGGTTCACAAAATAGCAAATAACGCTTTTGGGAAATGTGTAGGTCTGTACTCCATTGGAGTATACCACAGTTGGTATGTGAATCCATGTAGTAACGTGTAACGTTCGTTGTCTTTTAAACAAAATCACCGAAACAAAGTCTCAGCAAGCTACTGGAAGAGGATGTATACAGTACAGCAATAAGTCGTATATTTTATAGACATTTGAGAATGTGCGTAAGCGCAAGGGACCCCTAGCCAGCTGCAGATTGCAACTCGACAGCGCATTCCTCAAAGCCAGGTGTTGGAGAGTGTTGTTGCGCATCGTGGAAACCAAGTCTGTAACATTGAATTTCCTCCATCTGCTGTTACCGAAGATAAGCTCACCTTCCGTCCACCTGTCCCTCATCGCAGCCGGCACGCTCCCCGTTTCTTGTGCTACATACTATAGGCGAACGGAAGTGACTTCCAGCCCAGAGTTTTTAACCAGTGGGTCGTAAGAACTTTCATCTCACTCCCTGACTCCTTTCCCTGCCCAGAACATGTTTAAAAGAGGTTTCGTAATAAAATAAAACAATAACTCACTCCAGAACAGAGATGTTCTTGAGAAACTTAATATTACACTCAGATAGCGAAAGAAATGTTCCACCTATGATGACACCCGAAGGTTCATTATAGTGTTCACAAGAGCCCGCCACCAGTCCCAATCTTGAACCAGCTGAATACAGTCCACACCCTAGAACCCTATTTCCCTATGACCCTTGAATATATTGCATAAAACAAAGAAAAAGGCAATTCATACTAAAACATCTGAAATACAGCAATTAAAAATATTAAATAAACAAGATCAAAAATAAGGAAAAAGAGAGAAGAGAGATCATTTAACTGAATAATAATAACAGTAATATTAATAATTCTGACGAGAGGAATAACGATAATTAATATCCTTTCCGAGTTATTATTAATTAAAAATAAATCTAAAGTAATAAGGAATGTTTGAATTAATGTTTTCAATTGTTCAGTTGTTACTACTTTCTTCTTACCAATTGGTGAACTATTGATTTAATCTGCTTTGTTTTGAGGGCAACCAGAGACAAATGTCCAGCCCGACATACAAGTTTAATCAGTGAAATGTAATCTCTTGATTTTGGTTTCTAGCTTGGTTTTGTTACAAAATCATTTTATTTTGTGGCAGTGTGCGAACTCCCGTCGTTGCCTGAAAGCAGCCAATGGTTCTGGAAGCAAAGTTTGCTTTGACCCGAAATGCTTCCTTGAAAATTGTTGTAGCGGTCCGCCCTAGGTATTAAAAGTTGTGTCCATTCCCAAAAATCTTTCACTTTTAAAACAATGCCTTTGTCCTCATAAATATAGGCATGTACAATTCCTTTTTAAATAAATTTTACTGGCGTCTACTGAGGGAATGTTTCTTGTGTTTCAGCTGAAAATGTTTGCTCAACGTCTTACTCGTTTGAGCTTTATTTCGGCTTTGTTTTACAGAAAGATGCACTTCTTAAGCAGAAACTGAAATAAATAAATGTTTATTTCTCACGCTTAAGAGTTTATAGTTTTGAATAGACCTGTTTATAAACAAACGTTTTGTTAGACTCCATATTGTAGCTGGTAGCATAGATTTAATCTTCTTTCGAAATCGTAGGTTTTGAGTTTATCACGGTGATGAGTCTGAAGATGGCTGTCTTCTGGGTTGTTGCGCCGTGTAGTCTGGTAGAAGTTCGAAATCCTTTCCTAAACTTTAATTCTGAAAGGCTTTCAGGTTCTCATTGCTGTGAGTATGAAGATAACAGCCTTTTGGGATATTCCACCATACAGTCTTGTAGAAGGTGACAGACGTTTCAGGATTCTTACTGCCTCCAACAATCAGGGTTGTGGGACGATATTTTTAATTGTTGACTTTATTACAACGATTGGATTTAAATTGCATGCAAACATAAATGGCGACTTCGAGCTGAGGTTGTAAGGAAAGACTCTTTATAACGGTTTGACGCTTCTTTTCCATGTAGGGGAGACTGGGGCTAGTTCTTACAATTTTCAATTACGATTTTTCGTATATTTATTCTTAAAATTTACAAAGTTAACAATTATGGCTTCAGGTACTACTACTATTTGGCTATATTAATAACATTTTTTCAAAGGCCTATTAAATTTTGGTTCATCACAAAACTTGTTTATTTAAGAGAGGTGATTTGTAACAATGTGCCCTGTTATGGTGCTAGTTGTTACAGTGAAGGGGAGAGTTGTTACAACACACTGCATTAGTAAACAGAAGGAACAATTCAGACCTTCATTAAGCAATTAATTACAGAAATTAACTTCAAACATATGAAACATTTTCATCATATATTAGCAGTTTGCCTTAACGAGATTCTTCCAGAAGAAACTTCATCAGCTGCTAACTTAAACTTTTCCAAACTTGTATTACCTCTAATAGTCTTCCTTTTGTACGTTCGTACCATCTTTCATGATAAAACAATAAAGTGTAGCCATTTGCAAACGCAAGATACGGGTCACGATGATACACTGTAATAAGGTGCCCCTTGCCCAGTGTAACTGGCCCCACTGTACGCCATTTTCATTTAACAGTCAAAGCAGTGTCAATATTCGACTGTAGTGAAGAACGAAGTACACGCATTGCTCTTAATATAAAGAGCTTTAGTTAAGGAAATTTTGAAGAACTCGCTTTTATCACGCGGTCGTGGAAGTGAGTTCAAAATCAGAAGAAAAATTTTACTTTTTACTAGTAAAAACACTTAAATCAACCTAGCTCACGTAATATACAAGCTACAAGTACCATACCTTGGGTAGAACTGCGCACAGGGGAGAAGCAATTGATACGAGACTCATGAGATGCTGCTGCAAATAAGTGGTTTTTAAAGTAAAATATAACAACTAGCCCCCTTCTCCACTACTTTTGAATTGGGAAGCCGAGGGAAATACGGCGTTACTTTTTGAACATAACCCGCTTGAGTTAAAGAAAACTGTTTGCAGCAGGGAAGGAGAATCAATCCTTGGATCATACCGTCATTCCTGTTCCAAAATTATTGGTTGGTTTTATATGACTCGGGCCTGTGAGGGTTGTATGGAGTGCAAGTTGAATAGCAGGTACTCTTTTTACCGACTGAACAGCACTGCTGCTACCACCACCACGCCGCCATTGTCTCAGGTGGCAGCACAATGAGCATGATGTTCATTGCCAGCTGAGTTACGCATCAGATTGTTATATTGTTTGGTTATTTAGAAAATATCAAATTTCTATGTAATATTCTAAGATTGCTGTGGTTCAGATTAAAAAATGCCAAATGAAATTATATTTCGTGAGCAATACGGAGCACTTGGTAGAAGAATAGTATATGTAAAGCCACTAGGTATTTTTGATTGTGTATTATATGTGTGTATGTATGTGTATATATATATATATATCTGGAAGCTTGAAGGGAAGAGACCGCTGGGGAGACGTAGACGTAGATAGGAGGGTAATATCAAACGGGGCCAATGGGAGATAGAAGTTATAGGCGATTTGATTTTGCTGGCCCAGGACATGGGCCAATGGAGGGCTTTGGTTAATTGGATGACGAACCCTCGGGTTCCCCGAGCCATCTAGTTGGTTATTGTGTATATATGGATTCAAGACATAAACAAATGTCGTTTTGCAATTCCACGAGCTCACCCTTGATTTGTAGTTTGAATATATCCATATCGACATAGGACTCTGCTGTCATGAGTTTCTGCAGACAAAATTCGAAATTCGTTCATGGAATAGGCCACGACCATTTGTTTCACTCTTCAGCATTATAATATTGCCTCTTTTAAAGTTAAACAGACTAGGAAGATGGATGGTGGATAACTGTAAGGTCATGTGATTTGAAAAATCTGCTTCGTAATTAACATTTTGCCAATGATATCTTCAGTTTGTACAGACTCATAAGTAGCATGAATGAGGGGTTAGACTGGTTATGTAAAGGAGACTAAACATGTGGCCTTTTGATGTGTTTTGTTTGCCCACATGCATTTTGTGCATTGTTATATCACTTGTGTCATGTAAAATAGTTATCTGACATAAAAAACCATGTCTCTCCACTCCCCCAGTTCCTGAATCTTTCAGAGGGTCATCTTAAAATTTGCAGTAGTTTGGCAGAAGTTTACTAACATTTCAGAGGTGTTTGCCGCCTCCATCCTCAGGGCACTCATCACCCTGACTACAGATTATGTGGTGCAACAACTCGGAAGACAGTCATCTTTGTACTTGCCACTGTAAAAAGATCAGTTCTCACAGCTTCAAATTTATGTGCTTATTTCCTATACATATGTTCTATTAATATGGATCAACAGCTTAAGAAATAGAATCATGTTTTCTTCAACTTTATTCTTACTTCTTGTCACATGACATAACACACGGATAAGATAGTGCCAATTTTACAATGTACATATCACAAGCCATGTCCATGGGCATTATTTAGTTAAAAATACATGTGTGTGTTATTGTCAACATTTATATTCAATGCCTTATTCAAAATTTCTGTTTGAGATTTCTTCATTTTCTTCTTATACTTTAACCTTTGAAAACATCTTTACATTGCACCATGCATGCCCTTGCATGTTCAGCTATTTGAGTAGACTGGTTGATTATGCCTCTGAGATGATGTTAGTAACAGTTTAACTGCCTTTCAAAACAAATTTTTCCCATATGTGAGCTCTATATGTTACATGTTAAAAGGTTAAAATTGTGGACTCTTTGCCTGAAGATGAAAACTCAATATGCTGTTATCTTAAAGGGTTCTTAGAATTTTGATTTTGTCCAGTTTAATCGATTAGTATAATATGATACATTTCCAAAATAATTTTACAGCATCCAGAGCTTTTCTTTTTTTAGTCATTGCAAATTATATAATAACATTTGTGTGTTGTGTGTTTTGCATGCTTGCTTTATGAGATTTTGATGATTGTATTGTCCTTTTAATAAACTTAATGTGTGCTTCTCTCTTTCCAGACCAGAATTCAGTTGTGCAGCTCCGTTCTTTATTGACACTATCAACAACATTCTCTGAGAGATTTTTACAGTTTTTCTGTCAAGTATTTTTGCCCCAAGGATATCCTGAAAGTGTTAGTGATGACTATTACAAATACCAAATCTGGGATACAGTACAGGTTAGGTCTTCTTTAACATGGTACATTAACTTACTTGCTAACTGAGTGACTCATTTGTTCTAAGTTGCATTGAGTTGCTCAGAGTTCTTCAAATATGTTAGTATCGTAGCTTATGTTAGCACCAGCTTCTGGGTTAGGTTACCCCAATGTCTAATTATCCTACTGTAAGGGCATGTAGAAGTCATGTACAGCCCCATGCATCCTTAACCTCTGCACCCTGTAGAGGTAATTAGTCTGTTCCACCATTGCATCTACTCCTGCTTTGTATTTTATACATCTTCTGGGTTCATATCATGGTCTAGAGACAAGCTATACTGACCTTTTTTGTTGTTTTACATAGTGCTGCCAGGCTGCTTCTTTCCACATCCTTTCCAATTTATTGTTCACTAGTCATTGTATAGTTTAATGGTATGTAATCTGAGCTGTTGACAGCATATTTACATAACCAATATGCAAATTCATGCTGATACAGTTTATATTCCCAGAATATAGCCTAGGGTTTCTCTTATAGTAGAAAGTTAGGTGTATGCTAAAGCTGCTCTGCATATGGTCTAATAGAAGTATCTCGGTGCCTTTGTTGAACTCTTCCAGCCATTTTATCATTTCTCATTTCCAATTCTCAGTTTTCACATGATCATTTGTTCTCTCCCCATATATTAAATTGTAGGATTCTGCTTAGCTATCTGTTTTCCTGTATTTGACAAGCATATCCATATCATACTAACAGTCTTACATGTTCTTTCTACGAACTAACTAGACAACCAGTACCCGGTGCACACCTCTTGTCCCATCCATGCGCGCTACATGCCCAGCCCATCTCATTCTTCTCGACTTAATCACCCTGACAATATTGGGGGAGGAGTACAGATTTTTAAGCTCATCATCATGCAGTTTTCTCCATACCCCATCGTCTTTTGTCCTAGGTCCAAATATCCTCCTCAACACCCTATTCTAAAACACCTGCAATCTGTGTTACTCCCTCTGAGTGAGTGACCATGTTTCACACCCATAAAAAACAACAGTCAAAATTATTGCTTTGTATACTTTAATATTCAGGTTCTCAGAAATCAGACGGGAAGACAAAATATTTTGAACTGAGAAGTAGCAAGCATTTCCAGAATTTAATCTCCTCCTAACTTCCTCATGAGTGTCATTTTGATTTGTTATTGTTGTTCCCAAATATTTTAACTTTGTAATACTTTCAAAGGATTTATTATTCCTCCATAAATTCCCTTTTTATACTAAGCCTTTAAAGTCTATGTTATATAATTTCTGCCCCATCATTAGTATTTTAAACTTTCATTCTGCATGTCTGCCCTGAGAATTGTGATGGAACAGCTGATTTTGTAGTGTGATCCTTGCCTTAATAAAAAAATTGACACCTAATGGGATTCTATCACATATAAAAAACTTTCCTTTATAAGAAATGTTGTTTCATATTCATAACATAAATTCCTAACTCTTTTCTGCCTGGACACAAAACTTAAATTTGATTTTTGTCAGGCATTTTGTAGCACCATCACTGGAACACTTACCACACAGGCTGTCATGAAAGGTGTTGGTGTTGGGGACACTGCTGCCACACCCTTTGCTGCAGCAGTTACATGGATTCTCAAGGATGGAACAGGAATGGTTGGAAGAATAGCATTTGCTTGGTTTGAGGGGTAAGGAAGTAAGTCACATACATGTTTTTGAGAACCATGTATATTTGAATAATTTGACCACCTTTTGCATATCACATACATATACTGTATGAATACTTAATTAGCTTTCCTTCTTAGTAACTTCTTAGCTTATTTAGTGACATATGCTTAATTACCTAGGTCATATAGGTTTGAATCGGGCAACTTAAGACTTTATTTATGCATGTTATGTAGTATTGGGATCTTTTGTCAGGGATTTGGTAACTACACCTCAATTTCAGACCCAGTTTTATTCCATAAAATAAACCAGGTAAAATTGTGGTGTTATATACTTTAGCCCTTAGGTTTGTATCTGATGAAGCTAAAAACCTGACATTTTTACAATTTTATTGTAACCTCCAGTAAATCTTTTCTGAGCTTGTGTGTATCTGATTTTGAGGTCACTATTTTAGCTCTCGTTTGGATGGAGACTGCAAGAAATGGCGCCTCTTTGCAGATGTTTTAAATGATATGGCAATGGCATTTGAGCTTCTCGTGCCAGTATTAATGACATATTCAACACATATTCTCTGCATTGCAACAGCATTAAAGTCCATTGTTGGTGTAGCTGGGGGAGCCACAAGAGCAGCTATAACTCAACATCAGGTATGAACTCTGAGGCAAGTATGTAACCTATCAGAATTGTGATGTGAGAACTGTGGTCATAGTCATTTCAACTCCAGTCCCAACACTTTGCATAAAGAGTTGACCCGCATGAGATTTGAGAGATACCAATATTTCAGAAAAACATGCTGTCTCCATTTTAAGATCAACATTGACAACAGTTAACCCTTTCTGACATATCATCTCTGCATATTGTCATGAAAAAATAAACTGACCACTTTTCATATTTTTCCATAGCTACTTGAATGTGGCCATTTATAACAGCAGTTCTAAACCAGAAGTACACGAGACATATTCCATACCTTGTCAGATATGGAATATATAAAGTCTGTATAAAAGAGTACTTGTGTTATATTGTAATTTCAATAGTAAATGATTACATGTTTGAAAGAAAGTCTCCATAGAAAAGGGATATTTGTTAGTTTGACTTTTAGCTCAAGGTTCAGAAATGCTGACTTAGAAGGGGGCTAATATTAGCGAATCTTAAAAAGTAGGTTCTGAAAAAGTTGGCTTCATCAAAGGAGATTTGATGAGGATGGATCAGGCCATTGCTTGGGCCTAACTGTAAAGCTGGTGATTATCATATTGTTTCTCCATGACTTGGATAATATGCTTGCCATTACCAAAATTAAAAATATTTTATTGCAGGCAATTCGAAACAATATGGCAGATGTTTCAGCAAAGGATGGAAGCCAAGAAACTTTTGTCAACTTATGCGCATCTTTTGTTGGCATCATCATTTTGTCCACACTTGAAGGAGAGTAAGTGATTTGAAGAACTAAAAGGAGCCATACCCATGCAGGAAGGTCTAGATGATTGAATTAGTAGATATTGCACACAGTTTGGTAGTTTATTCACTATTGAATTGCTATTGATTATATGGCCCTTAATGAAACATTATATTTCATGTTCCACATTTTTATATTCTCTGTATGAAGTATAGTATATGGAAAGGTCATCTCTCTCAATAGAAACCGGCCCAGAGCAGTCTGTCACGAGTAGGATTATCAGTGTAATCCCATGACTATTAGAAGTGTAGGATAAGGTATCATATAGTGAACACCGTCAAGGCTAAGTTGCAGCATATGTGCTGGGAGGTACTGGAGTATCTGGCATAGTCTGGATCTCTCCCCCTGGGACTTCCACATCTTTGGGCCAATAAAGCAGGCACTCAAGGGATGCTGATTCCAGTTGGATGTTCAAGTGAAGCAAGTTGTTCGTTACTTTTTCCAGCAACAGCCTTTGGAATTCTTTGAGATAGGTATTCATCATTACTCTTTAACTTAGTGGGATGCATGTCTGAATACTCAGACTTTATTCAGTGAGCTTAGTAGATATTATGTAATCAGCCTCGGGCATGTTTCTGTTGAACCACCTCATAGCTTAAAAGGTGTCCTTTAAATAATTATGGTGAGCGTTTGAGGATTCGTAATAAGGAACCTATAATACTTTCAGATCACTTTATGTTCCCTTGAACATGGTAAAAATTTGGTTCTTTTGTGGTATCTGGGAGTGTGAAGGTATCTGTATATTCTTCATCTTGGTATAGTGTGTATTTGAGTGCATTGTCCATATAATGTGTATTAATGCCTTCTTCCCTGTACACAGATTTGTGTGGCATTTGTTCACTGTCTTCACTGTCATCCACCTATATGCTAACTACCAAGCAGTGCTATCTCTGAAAATGGTAACATTAAACAATGCACGTCTTATTTTGCTGCTTCGAATGCACCTTGGTATGAAGATTGTTTCTTCACCTGAAGTCATCAACAGACATGAACCTGTGATACTAGGAACAGGAATGTCTGGTAATCAAACATACAAATTACAGTAAAATTGTGGTAATTGAAAACTATGGACTTCACTGAAGCTTTTTAATTTCATTTATACCTCTGTAATTTGAGTTAGGAAAACAAGAATGGAAAGATGCACTCCAGTTAAGGGTTCACAAATTTTTCATATGCATTCATAGTTACTTGGCACAAATTTATTCATGAAGAACTAATCAACTGTATGTAGTTCATCATTTTACATGAAGGATGAACGGTTGAACTCTTAACTATGTATGCCACCTGCTTTAACATTCAGTAACTCTGCATTTTGCCCTCATAGGTTACATATATTTCTCAGAATACACAGTGATTATGTAATGGAGAAGTGTTGTTTTCTTTGATGTAGAGATGGATTTTCAGTATTATTTATATAAGCTTCAGAGGTTTAAAAGATTTTTAAGTGAATTAAAAAATAAAATTCTGATTCATGTAAAGGCAGCCATTAGAGGTAAAGTGACCTGAGTTAACACATGTAAAAAAGTTAAAGTTGCAGTGTCATAAATTCTGTTGTTTACATACCAGTTTAGTAGAATTTAGTCTGTGGAAACTCAAAGTGGAGTCTTCTTCCAGTAATATATGGCATACAACCCAGTAGATTTTTGTGTACCTTCTGTTCACAGATCGTAACTTGTGTGGATTCCGAATCATACTTGGTGCTTCATTACAAAATGCCATGGCCTATGGTAAGATATGCACTGAAGATATAAAGCTGTTAACCGGTTTCTATTGCTCAAAGAAGTACTTGATAATAGTCGACATTAAAGGCAAGAGAATGTTTGTGACTTTTTTACAAGGAGAGACTGCAGTTGATGTAATTCAAGCTTATTTCCATGCAGTGCTGTTGGGCATTGCCATATGCATAATCAGGGAACATCCACTGGTAAGTAATTAAAGTTTAGTGCAGTTAAATTATGTGTGTTAAGAGTGTCTGGAATTGTTATTGTGTGGTGAATTATTTCACAGATGGTACTAAATGAACAACAAAGTAGATCATCTTTAATGTGTCCTGTTCACCATCTGCAAGAAACTCTGATAAAACTGAACACAACCAATACAATTTCCAGGAATATGAAAATTCCTGTGGTAGCTATGAAGGCTGCAGATGATATAGTGTCAAAGGAATTTCCAGAATTCCTAGAAGCGATACAGAAGCAAGGTATTTAAATGTCAAACTAATAATAAATAGTTTAACAGAGGTTAACTACCTCTGAAAGACACAAAATGTAATTTTGTGAGACAACACGATTCATTCATAAGCACATTGAGGCATTCGAATCCTGTACTGCATGAATGTGTGGGTCTCTTTTCGTGAATTTTTCTGCCACATGAGGAAGGAGGAGAAAAAAGTAATATTTTATATTATCTCTATAGTGAAGATTTTGGTTGTGGTCTTCTGTGTTGTGACACTTTGTAGTCTTGTAGGTGATTATCATCATTTAGAACATATCTGCTCCCTCTTCAACCGTGAATATTGTAACCTCCTGCAAGACTACATGGTATGATAAACTGTAAGTCCATAAGCAACATCCTTACCTGTTGAATCAATTCATTCTTGATACTAGATGATGCAATTCTTCATGAGTAGAAAATGTATTGATGCAATAATATACTTTCAGGCTGGAATACACGAAGTCACCATATTACAGTTGATGAATGGAGAAGTGAATGGAGTAACTTTGACAAGAATGAATAATTTTATTTCAACGAGGAGTTAAGTCTAAGGTGAAAAAGTCTTGTTCTGTTTTCTAAGTTCTCTCATCAGCTGAAGAAGTCCATCAAGTACAAAATGTAATTTGTGGTGATTTGTTCATTATATCAGTTTAACATTATTAAAACAACCAGGGTCCAGAAAAAAGTCTTTACAATGGACCTGACCCAACAGTGTTCCTTTAATGAATCAACCACTGAAACAAACTTTTAGATAATCACATATATAATGCATGCACACAGTTTATTGAAGATAGGCACATTATTTAATTTTACATCCAGACTAATTACCTAGCCATGCTCAATTCACAAATTCAAACTTGTCTGAGGAAGAAAAAAGTTTACACAAGCTAAGATACAGATATTTATTAGAACTTCACATATTATTCCCACTGAACATAAATTTTAAATTTTCTCTCTCGCCTCCTCCCCCCATCACACAAGAAGCAACTGTTTCAAAATCATCACAATTTCTACGCTCACTTTACTTCCTGCCACATAACGAGACAGATACATTCACAATTCAGTGAAGGGCATACATGTGTCATATGTAAAGGATTAAGAACTAATACTTGGCATTTGAACACATGTCTAATTACTTCTTCACGTAGCTGTGCATGCAAAACTATGAGAATTTATTTTTAACTTGTCAACTGAGTGTACTTTCTTAGTGTGTAAATATTTGTTTCAGACAGAACATATTTAGTATAATTTTTTCTCATCAAGTTGACATGAATATACTAGAAATTCAATGGTGGTGATGGCGTTGTTGGAAGCTCACTGTCAGGAGACTGTTTAGGTCCAGTCTGTGATAAGTGTTTCACCACATCAATCCAATTCCAACCTCTAGGCCTGTCTCCTTTTCCATCTACACGATCCCACTGCTTCCTTTTCTGTGCCTTGCTTAGCTGTTCCTTTTTTACCATTTTTTTAGAGGCTGATTCCAGTGCCTGCCAAATGAAATTAATAAGTATATGATAATACAATGCCACATTAATAATAACACTACACATAAAAATAACATCAAATAGTTTAGTCACTTGTGATGGTGGCTTACCATGGATGTAGAAATTGGTTGCAAGTATATTTTTAATCTAGTTAGTATTAAAACTGCAAAGAACAAGTGGATTTATCATCATGTATGTGTTGTAAAAGCACGTTGATCACTTGTATTGTAACTTCATTGAACTTGATATTAACAGTGAGCTTCTAAATATCTTCTATAAAACTATATGTATAAGGCATACAGTTGGATTTTGCCAAGTGGCTAGAAGTTTTAAGTTGTATTTATGGAGTCCAGATTATTATTTCTGATTCTCAGTGCATTGCTAGATAAATATGTGTACCAGTTTATGTCAAATATCCATGTTTCAAACTGACAAATTAGGTTTCAGCTAAGAGCCTTCTCAGTATGTAGTATCAATTACTACAGATTCATAAATTCATGCTAGCATATTATCAGTTCCAAGTGAATTGTACATAGGATTTGTACCTGTGTTCCAGATATAGTTATCCTGTCGATACTGTCAGTCACATCATTCACGAAGCTGTCTGGTTGGCCAGCTAACAACTCTTCCAATTTCTCCTTCACAAACTCAAATAGTGTATATGTCATAGCTGTGCCCAGATATTGTTCTGCTTCTTCTTTCACTTGGGACACAACTTGGTCTTTTACATCCGGAACACTGTGTAACAAAAACAGCATTATATCACAGTACTGAGACTTGGAGCGGTTCTTAATGGCAAACTGGGATTTATCTTGCCATTCACCTGGAGGGAATGAGGAATGCCATAAAACACCTGTCAGGATCTTAAGTCAAACTACGTACCTCAAAATGTGAGTGATGGGTGATCTTGTTCCACTTGTTAGAAAACACCATCATTCATTTCTGAAGGCATTTATTGAACAACAGAAACTTAAGTAAAATAGGGAATAAAGCAGGCGTGGTTCATTTAAAGATACTTCAAAAAATTAATTAGAAGCTGCCACTATAATTCATTGCATTTAAGTGCACAGTGTACCACAAAAAGCAGTTTTTACTGTTATTTTATTATGACATTTGTATAAGCATTTTGAAATGTAGGTTGAACACTGCAAATGTAGTATTTGTTGATTTTACATATGATACATTTTCATTTGTAGTGTTTTTTGCATAAGGTTAATGAAATGAAAGTTTGTTCTTCCGAAGATAGCACTGTGATAAATTGTATTACTGCTCAACACAGAAAAGTTTAATTCCCGAAGTCTCATAACACAATGACTTTCTTGGAAAATTTCTAACTTAGGTTATGACTGTAAATGTATCATATGTTATAACTTACATGTGCTTATTGTAAAAAGTGTCCATGTTGATAGAGGGCTTTTCTGCAGGATATGATGCACCCCAGGAAATTTCCAATAAGAATGATTTTGGACTCTCATCTTCTCCATACTGCCATCAACAAAAAATTGTGACATTATAATAACACATATCCCATTTTAATATATGTTTATAAACAACTTCATTACCAATCCCAGTTAGTGGTTACCTTATATTGGAAAACAGTTGGAGAAAGATGTTTAAATGCTGGATCACCATCATATATGGATAACAGAACTTCACGTTCTTCTTCTTGTTGCTGTTTTATTTCTGACATAACTAACGCGAAGTGTATTAAGCCATTGACTGCAAACGTGACTTCCCAAAATATATGTTTATATATTTGGGGTTATTACGTTGGCTTACAAGGTTATTACACATAACCTCCTACGTAATAAGTATGAAACGAAACATATACTAATGGAAATAAAAAAACGCCTACAAAATCATTGAGAATATTTTGCTTCTCCATATAATATTTGTATCTCAGTCTGGATTAAAACTCCATACGAAATTGTTAATAATTAGGACAATCCACCTATTAAACCACCTCTACAATCACATTCATGAGTATTGATAGCATAAAAGACACCAAAGTACATAGAGAGCACAGATCATATGGTTATAAGATAGCTTGCAGAGTTAAGTGTGTAGATGAACCGTGGTCATAGCTATATCCTGTTTGAGTGTTCTCGTTGATGAAGCTTTTATTACTCGAAATGAGACACTTAATTGCGTGTTGTGATAAAATTGTGCATGTTATCGCAGTCTTTAATTTCATACAGCAAAGAATTCGTAATCATGCACATTGTTTACTATACCCATTATTAGATTATTATCATTCGAGTCAGAGAGTAGTAATATAAATGGGATTGTCACTTTCTATAATATATGGTTGGATTGGTGCATTCATCCGTGCTTTTTGCGATATTTCTGTGCGTTGTTCGGTGCCATGAATTTCGAATTCAAAATTACGGTCATTGTGTAAATTTTACCCAGTATATCTCGGATTATTATATAGTATGAAAGGGTTTTGCGTACCATGGGCCAGTTAGCACCAAACAGAGACATATAGAATGTGTGTACAGTTGTGCATATATTAAGCTTTACTATTTTGTAACTATTAATGCTAAAATTGTGACAAACAAAATGACGGGAGAGATGTGAAAAGGTTACTTTAGTTTTGGCAGGGCCTAAGGTCTGTTTTTCGCTCTGCACATGCCTCGTTAACATTCTGTTCTTGGTCATACCTCATACCAATCTGGAGTTACAAATTCAACATTGTCTCTCTTTCTTCACATAAGATATTCAGTGCCATCAATTTTCACTTTCAACAGAATTTATTATACATATTCCCATAGGTAAAATGATAGTGGAGTAGTGTTTAGAGATTGAGGTTGCCAAGATTTTGAACCTTCTATTCAATTCTAATGCTGTGGAAAAAGGGACTTCTAATTTATACCTTCATAAGCAATCCTGCTCAGGGATGTGTGGTTCTCTTAAATGCCCAGAGGTCATTCACGATAAACTAAATTAATATTTTTCAGGACAGTGGATTGTAAGAGGAGGTTCAACATTTTCTTGCCCCTTGAATTTGTGGGCCATGCTCTACTTTTGTTATGAATTGGACTACATCTCTGTTGAGAGTGAAAATTATTGACACCATTTGAAATGAAAACTCAGAGATACAGTTGAGGCTGTAACTCTGGATGTACTCATTCATTTATCTCAAGAAATGAGATACGAGATGGTCATGTGCAAAAAAGCAGCAAATGAGGCTTACATTTAACTAAGCTAACAACACAAATTTTAACAGTTTCTCTTTCAATTCATTTCACTGTAGATATCACACGACACATATTCAAATTATTTTTACTCTATAACTTTTAAGTATGCATGACTTAAAAATATTTTTTATCAAATTTTTATGTGTTAATGAGTTCTGTATTTTGTCATACCAATGTTTGTAAAGGTAGCCATTTTTCAGAAAATTAAGTCTGATTTGAGCTACATGTGAAGCAGGTTTTATGTTGGAACAATGTAAGTTGACCATCTTTTGTTGGCTGCATATGACTATTTATCGTATTAACAACTATCATTCATATTATGTTGGGTCAATAAAACAAAAATTAAATATTAGTTTTATCAGTTTGCTTTATGTCTGATTTATTTCATTTCATCTAGACAAGTGATGGAACATTAAAATAGGCCGTGGACTATTGTGCTCAAATTCTTCGTAATTCTACATTCATGATCTTCCTGCAGTTTCTTATTCAGCACTATGTACCATTACAGTTGATAGAGTATCATTAACTAAACAAAGAATTGCGCTATAATGTCATTACATGTATAGTTTGTAAGAATATTTGTTTGGGGAGTGTAGAGTCAATATGGAATAGAATTTTGTATTAAGTGCAGTCTCTGACTGAATATAACCATCCCATATTCATGAGCATGCACCAATATATATTAATCATCTCACATGCCTTTACTCCTTGAAATATTAAAACCTCATCAAGGAAACATTAATATGTAATGAATCCAGTAATTGTATTTTGCCCAGGAGATGCCCTTTTCTAGAATGCAAATTAGGGATGTCTCATAGAGCCATGGAGGACATGAAGTGATTTAGTCAATCACTTTAGTTGCCTTGTACCATTTTTCCGAGAAAAATGAGACTGATAATATCATGGCTTTGTCTTGTGTTTATAGTTCATCAGAACCTGACCGTAATTGGTGATACAAAAGTAGAAGGAGCTGTAAGAATAAAGGAACTGAGGTAAATGTATTTTAAGTGTGTAAATAAGGAGTGTCTGTCCATGTATATGAGTGTGGTCATTCAGGAAATGCTGGACCAATGTGATCAATTTGTATTCGGTCAGTTGTAACCATACAGAGTGATGTAGGTAATGCTCATTAAATGACATAGGGAATAGGATAATATGATAGAGGCACAGAAGTTTGTCCATGCAGATATACATGTAAGTAATTAGGCAACTGGAAGAAAATACCACAATTCTGTAGTATGAGTCTGAAACTGTTAGATCATGGATTTAATGAGAGCATAATAAACTGGACATAAAAGTAAGACATAGTACAATGTGAAACAGTTCATAAGTACTTTAATAGCTGTTTTATGGTTCTATATATGCTGAGGTAGTGCCTCTGAAACAGGTTATTACCATTTCTTTCCACATCCTTTCCAATCATTTATAATTATGCTGCAGTTTTTGATTTAATGTTTTATACCAAAAAAACCCAAAAAAATGCATCATGAAGAAATTAATTCTGAAATGTATGCATTCATCTGGCATAATAGAGCAAGAGTAGTAAAGCAGTATATGGAACAGTAACAGGTTCGTCTACAAGTCTACTCTATAATTTATTTCTTTTCCTTGTTTGTAGATCTGCAAGTCTTTACAACTATGTGAAGAAAGTTGACTACAATGAAGATCTGGAGCATGTTGTAACTGACATTGTCACAGAGATGCTTTCAGATCTTAATTGTTTGGTTATTATGAATGACAACATTCAGCAAGATATTTTTGAAGGTCATTTCTTCAAAAAACTTGGAAGTGTCCCTTATTATAAGGTATTTCATTGCAGATTTTACTATGCCTGTCTAGTGACTTGTCTTTTGTATTATATTGGCATATAATATGCTTAATCTAGATGTAGACACAGAGAAAACTAAGTATATGTTCATGTCTCATCATCAGAATGCAGGACAAAATCGTACAAATGTAGATGATAAATCTTCTGAAAATGTGTCAAAGTTAAAATACTTGGGGATAAGTAACAAATCAAAATTACATTTATGATGAAGTTAAGAGTAGATTATATTTTGGGAATGCTTACTACTATTCAGTCCAGAATCTTCTGTTTTCCTGTGTTTTATGTAAAGATATAATAATTAATATATAAGCAATTACAGTTTTACCTTATGTTTTGTGTGAGTGTGAAACTTGGTCTTTCATATTAAGGGAAGAACATAGCTTGATGTTTGAGAACAGAATGATGAGGATAATATTTGAACCTAACATGGAGGAAGTGGCAGGAACTTTGAGAAAATGCATAATGATGAACTTCATAATTTGTACTCTTCCCCAAATACTATTAGGGTGATCAAATTGAGGAGGATGAGGTGGACAGAGCATGTAACATGCTTGGAAGTAAAAACAAATTGAGTTCTAACATTTGGCCAGAAAACCTGAAAGGAAAATACCTTTTGGAACATTTAGGAATAGATGGAAGATAATATTAAAGTGAATCTTTGATAAATCAGGTCAGAGGGTGTGGACTGAATTAATGCGGCTCAGAAAGGGTCCTGTGTTGGGCTTTTGTGAAGTACTATTAGTTTCTGTGAAAAGTGAACAATTTCTTGACTAGCTTCTCAAGGCCTCTGCTGTGTGTTTTATGTAATTCATTGTAATATGTAAAATTACTGCAATTACAAGATCACAGAAGTGGAAGAAGAAGAGGAAAGTAGTAGTAGGCTTATATGTTGTTTCAGATTAAATTAACTATACTTAGAACATAGTAATCTCCCTGATTTGATTACTGTAACCGTACTGTGCAAGGTTTGTGTACCTGGTAGTCTAGGGGTTGGACTTTTGTGTGGGAGTTCCCAGGATTGTGTTCAGTTTGATCTAGTTCATATTTCTATCACATACTTTCATCTTTCTTATGCTCAAAATATTTTTCTGAGCACTTTGTTTTCCAAACACAGTTTATTCCTCTAGAACTTTTATCATTAACGGTGCTGATAATGACACATAAAGAATGGAGGGACAGAATGAATGTCACATATAGTCATCAAAGACAAGCACCCCATCCCCATTGGTGTGTTTCATTCTGTTTTATCCATAATGAATGTCTAAAAGATTCAAATATAGTTTATAGCTTTATTATTCTGGAATCTAGTTATATTTGAACTTGTTGCATTCCTTTACAGGTGCTTGTCAAGGAAAAAGAAGATTTGCAGAGTCCAAACTACAAAACCCTTTCTGTAATTCGTCATGTCAAAAGAGCAGGATGTCAAGTTTATATTTTAATGATTTCAAATGGTGGGAAAGTGTCACGATTCCTCAAATTTGGAGACAGGTAATTTGAATTATATTTCACTTACAAAATTTGCAAGACCACTTAACAGAAATATATGTTAAAAGAGGATGTTTGAATAGAATCTTGAATACAGAATTATGTTAAAAAAATTGGTTAAATGTAAGTGGACAGATAAAGTTAAATTGAAAAATCATCATTTTAAGTATTATGACTAACTGCTGTATTGCAGATATTTCAGAATAGAACCTTACCCCTGAAATTCTAAAGGAAGGTTGTATTGGACCTGTAAAGTAACTCTAATCAGGTTAATTTAATTTGCGATCATATCTGTCAGATTATAACCCCTACTTTATATGCAGCTTAAATTATACTCCATAAATATGCTTCAAAATGGTTCCTCATATAAGAAATTGATATATGACAAAATATAGATCACATTAATGTCTACTTTTGAAACACTTAAAATACAAATTAAAATAATTTCTGATTTTGTTGCAGTGTAATAGATTCATCTTTGCAGCAGTAGATTTGTATCTGTATAAGTAAATATGCAATCTAATGAAGAATGAAAAATAGGAATGAATATGTTTGGGCAATGTCTACTCTATTGGCATACCAATTTATACTCTTTCTTATTCTGCATTAACTTATTTCAGGATACAAACTAAAGGTTTATAATAATTTGTTTTTAAGTTTCTTATGTTCATTAATGACTTTCCAAAAATTCTTGCAGACACAGAGTGCTTGACACCAGAGCCAAATTCATATTACTACATGACCACCGATTATTCCACTCCAGTCTGCACTATCTCTGGAGAAAAATTGTGAATGTCGTATTCTTACACCAGCAAGGAAGACATCATGGATCTGTTATAACTCGCCAAAAAATCCATCCATGGTATGACATCAGCACTGTGCCTTTTCCCTCACCCATTGATAGTACCTTTGTCCCACTTCACTTGGACACATGGCATCAGGGTAAATTCCGCTCTGGGGCTGATCTGTTCAGAAAGAAGACCTCAGACCTGAGAGGACAACAGCTCAGGGTTGTTACTTTCCAGCATCTACCAGCAAGCGTCAAAATGGCATCGCCTTCTCTTAGGATAGACAGTGTAGTGGAAGGCAATGGTCCTGTTGGCTTTGGAGGACTTGAGATAGAGGTAAGTATACATAAAGAGTTTTCAGGTGTATTTGGGAAGTGTAATAACAAAGTGTCATTTATTCATATTTTTCCAAAGGCTATTTGCAATCACATGTCACAAGGATGTATAAAGATATGAACAGATATATATGTCATTAGAGATGACTCTCATGTAATTGAAACATCCTAAGAAGAACAAACTATACAAATCTTCAAACCTGCACTAAATTACATAATCAAGTGACCAAAAGTTTCATAAATGCAATGCAATGCTACAACTGATTGATTGTGTTTTAGATAAACTGGTGAAAGAGCTGCAACATGTGTTTAGATATTTGTCAACACCAAACAAAAATGTCTAAACTAAACAGTCATATTTTCTGTTAAAATGTATTCATTCTATCTTCCAGCAATTTTAATTTATTAGGAATAGAATAAACCCACCAAATATTATGGTGTGGTTTGTACTCCTGCTTTGTTAGGCCAAGTCATGATTTGGAGACCAATGACCCTGAATGAGTTTTCCCATGATTTTTTTCAGTTCCTCCAAGCATATACAAGAACAATACCTTAAAACAGGTAACAATAATTTCTTCTTATTTCCTTTAAAAACCCATTCATAATAATTCCACCAGTTAACACAATTATTAAGGAACCAGGGAACAACAATGGGATAAACACAAAGTATATAAAAATGGCAATGTTGGTCTGCTTATTTTTAAAGTCATGTGGATTTGTAGTAGATAGTAATGTTTTTTAAGTACATATCACCTTCAGCCATAAAATGGAGAAAGTATGTTTTCCAAAACATTGGTATCACCCTATGATTCCAAATGGTTTTATAACCATCATCAGCTCTTCACTTTTAGAGAAAATAACTGAAATACTGAATATGTAGACATGCAAAATTCTTGATACACTGAACTTCTTCACCTTTGTCTGTGTTTCAGGTTTTAAGGACACTTGCAACTGTAATGAATTTCCATCCAGATGTGTATGAAGCAGAGAATGCAGATGTGGAACAATGGGGTCGCAGACAATTGAATGGATCCTATTCAGGTCTGCTGGGAGAAGTGATGAGTGGACAGGCTGACATTGCACTGGGAAATTTATATTACACACCATACTATTTGGAACTCATAGATCTGACCATTCCATACACTACAGAGTGTCTCACCTTTCTCACGCCAGAATCGCTCACTAACAACTCTTGGATGACGCTTATTCTACCTTTCAGGTAAGAATCATAGCAAGTAACTGCCCATGAGAGTGGCAGTAAATTTAGTTTATTGATTGGTTATTAGGTTGTTTAACCCTTTCCATGCTTTGGTATTTAGCAGAAAGACATTGCTTTGTTTTATACTTTCACAGTAATTTATAAATTAAGTTTGTTAGAAGCTGGAGATAATTATTTTGAAGCATCAAGAGATTGTAGGACAGGTTTCTTTTCATTGATCATTCCAGAGAGCAGAGATATACAGAGAAGAATTAATAGTTCGAATATTATAGATTATCATCTATCCTAATATGAATTCTTTTATGATTTACCCAAAGTCTCTCCTGGTAAGTGCTGAAATAGTTCCTTGAAACAGAACTGACTCCTACATTTGTACACTCACCATTCATCACCATATTGGTCATTCATCACTACATAACCTTTGCAGTTGAAACACTGCCATTAATTGACCAGAGAATTAACTGTAATGTTTGTCCTCATTTTTATTTGTATTTGTTCAGGCCATTGATGTGGGCTGCAGTATTTGTGGCTCTGATTCTGGCTGGATTTGTGTTTTATGCCCTGGCCAACTACCACATCCACATTGTATCTACTGCAATGAACTTGCAAACAAATAATGCCATCATGGTACAAGAAAGAAGCAAAATAAATGACAGCAAAGTAATACATATACAAGAAGAGAGGAATAAAACTGGTGATGGTCTTTACTTATTCAGCAAGTTGGAAAATGGAATCTTGTACACATACGGCATGCTGCTATTGATTTCTCTCCCAAAGTTTCCATCAGATTGGTCTCTCCGGGTCCTGACAGGATGGTGGTGGATCTACTGCATTCTACTAGTGGTTGCTTATCGAGCAAGCATGACAGCAATTCTTGCCAACCCAACTCCCAGGTAAGACATCTTTTTCAAAATAGTTTTTCTTGAAACATCACCATTCATTATTTATGTCTTTTTAAGTGTTTATTTAAATTTTATTCTAAATCAGAGCTCACCTGGAACTTAAAAATCTGAACAGTAAGTACAGTGAAATCTTTTTTATTTGCCATACTGTTAATTGCTGTTAAAATTTTACGCTATTTGAAGGTATATTTCTCTGCATTGAAAAGCACACTTTGCATTGATGGATGGAACTGTATACTGTGTATACAGAATACTTTAACATTATTCTTTCAAGAAACCCCACAGTGTAAGAAATTAGTGTTTTAGATACTGATCAGGTTAAAGCTATAATGAATTTTATGTTTATATGTTCAGGGATAAAATTGCAAAGATGTCCAATTCTGAAAAATTGGATGAATTGTGGCTAACACACTGCTAAGATTTTTTGTCGTGAAAGGGTTAATGTACAATACCCTAACCTCAGCCCAGCCCTTAAAATAAGCAAACCAATGTGTGCCAGTATGAGCTGCAGTAATTCAGTCAGTAATGTGACAGACAGTAGGCTGGATGACTGAGGTTTGATTCTTGGCAAGGGCAGGGATCTCTTTCCACCATATGCAGACTTGCTAGATTCCTATTGTGTGTGCAGTGGGGGCTCTCTCCTTGCAGTATGTGTATACGAACACATACCGTTAAAAAAAAGGCAACAGAGTTCACTGCAGACAAAAATGTCACTGGCTTCAGTGAATTTGCCACAGCTATTATAGCAGAATGTAGTAAAATTAAGTGTCCCATATTTTGTATATTGAAATACCATGTATAATAGACAATTAAATCAACACATCTGATATTGTCAGGTCATAGTGAATTTGTACGGCACAGGAAATGGTGAAACATGAAGGAAGTAAAATATCGAAAAGCTGAGTGTTTACAGAAGAATTCATAAGCTAATAATGAAAAATCAGAGTGTTTTAATTTAATTTTATTAGATTAATAGTATATTATAGTGATATTTATGAATTTCAAAGGGTCACCATAGACACAATGGAGCAGTTGGTAGACAACCATATTACTTGTGGAGGCTGGGGTGAAGAGATAAAGCAGTTCTTTCTTACTTCATTGGATATTTCAGGACAAAAAATTGGCCTCAAGTTTGAGGTCATCTATGATACTGATCTTGCAGTTGAAAAAGTGGCTAAAGGAGAATTTGCTTACTATGAAAATATTTATTTTCTACAATATTTACGTGTTAGAAGACAACTTATAGTGAAGGAAGTTGGTACCAAAAAAGATGTGAACACAAATGAAGAATCAGGAGGAAACAGGAATCTCCATATAATGCATGACTGTGTAATTCACATGCCTGTATCAATTGGCCTTCAGAAAAACTCGCCTCTAAAGCCCCACATGGATAGATTCTTACGTCGCATTGTTGAAGCAGGTCTTATCAAGAAATGGCTCAAAGATGTGATGCTCAGTATTGTGTCAGTGGATAATACAGACAAAGAAGACGGCAACAAACCTCTGATGAATCTTCAGAAGCTTTATGGGGCTTTTGTGGCCCTTGGTGTGGGATACTTGATAAGCATATGTGCTTTTGCTGGGGAGAAGATACACTGGCAATGTGTTGTAAAGAAAAGTCCATTGTTTGATAAGTATGCAATTAATATTTATTATGACCATCAGAAATCTTCAAAAGCTATTAAAAAATAATTATAGAATAAATTTTACATAATATTTCTGCATAAACTGTTACTGTAATTCACATAACCAGAAATTCTACATAAATCTGTTATCCCCTAAACAAAATCTATTTCCCCATACATTTAGACAGAATAAAATTTATGCATCTGTGGAGTGAAAAAGTATATATCTGGAGCCCTACACATAACAGTAACATAATATTATATAAAAATATTTCCATTAGATATATTAATGTATAAAATTCACAACCATAAACTATTACTGACCTTGCTGACACCTAGACTTTTTAACTATTTACCATTACTACAAGCTTCTCCCTGATAATATATTTGCTGTGCAATACAGTACTTTGGCACATATTCATAATTACATTATCAATGCTTTCTCAAAATATTAAGAGTGCTAACCATCAGACCATGACATCGTATGTGAATCTACTGACCAATTCAAAGCTTGGAATGCTGGCGCCAGTGAACCACGTCCTCCCACCATGAAGGTCTCTCAAATACTTGTGGATTCTGGAATAATGTAGCCTGCAGGTTCTGGTATACCTTGCCGTCTGATTTTCCAAGCACAGAATTCAGGACAAAGTCAGGTGGTGCAAGAACATCAACCAGTGCCACAGCTTCAGGCTTGAGCTTTGAAAACAAATCCAAGATCCCATCTCTAAGCAGCTGGGCTGGCTCAGATCCTACTGCATAACCTCCTGAAATACAACACAGCATTGTACATTAAGTACTTGAAATCCAAATTAGCCTCTTGACGCCAAACCAAGACTTGTATCCATGCCAAATATATTTATTTCAATGTTATACCATGGACAAGAATTGTATGCAGTATACACCACTTGACCTATTAGATGTATAAGATTTAATTATAATGCTGAATTATTTGTATTACATAAAAATCAGTGATTCAAAATATACTCATAAACATAAAAAAGGTTGTTTCTGTTCTTAAGCACCATGCCACAAAGATATACAGGGAAGAGGAGGCAAAGCTCAAGACATTCTTAACCTCAACACTAGATGAATGTTAGTGGTCAGTTTCATGTTATTTGCCACTTTATCTGCATGGAGAGAGCCCCCAATATGGCTGTCTAGGAGGATGCATGGCCCCCAAAGTCTTGACATGACAGCAAATATCACATGCAGTTCTGGAAATAATTCATAAAAGCTGCTTTCCTGTTATACAGACTTCCAGACCTACAAATATTCTGTTTTAAAAATGGTCATCTTCTGGATTGTAGCGCCATGTAGTGTGATAGAAGATGAGTGGCACTCATCACCTTGATGATGGAGGCAACAATGACCTCCGAAATGTTGGTATACTTGTACCAGACTAGATGGTGCTACAACCCAGAAGACAGCTATCTTCAGACCCAATGCCATGAGGTCTAATTCTAAGAAAGTCAAAATCTTTAACTGCTTGCAATTTGTAAATATGTTGT
>NW_019059875.1:792725-820309 GCF_000696155.1 Zootermopsis nevadensis | reverse complement strand
TGTGGTTTTCTGCTATGAATCTGTTCCTTCTGTGGTGAACTAAATCAGGCTGGTTAGTGCAAAGACTTTTGACAAAGATGTGTCATCAAATGGATGGACAATTTTGGGCAGTTTTCCATTATCTTTGTTTAGACCACCACACAATATTTTGGTATCTGGCTCTGCTTCAGTTATCATGTGAACAACCTAATAAATTGGGCCCACTGGAAAAAGCTAATCTGATTAGGTTGTCTACCTAATGATGGAAGCAGAACTAGCTTCCAAAACATTGTGTGTTTTTAAATGAAGATGAAAACTATTCAAGAATATTCATCAGTTTACTGAGCTGGCCCAGTCTCAGGTTTAGCTTTGGTCGTAGATCTACTATCAGAGAGTACATACCTTGGTAGAGTGCAACAAGATGTTTTTCAAGGCTATAAGCACCATACAGAGAGCACAACTTTAGTAGCACCGCCTTAACCTGTGTATCTAGCCCATCACTCGTAATGTGTGTCAAAAAATTATGAAGAATAAAATGCTGGAACCAAAAAATCTGTAATTAACACTATTTTCATAAACAAAAATGCAAAGTTATGGTCCAGTTTGGAGGACATATTTTTCACAAATATATTCTTTACAGTGTTTATGTTCATTTATTACAGATACAACTCTATTCTTGTAAAACAAATCACACTACAATATTACATTGCACAGAGTGATAAATTATTTTTATTTCAAATTGGTAAATACACATAAACTCAAAAACTGTTTCTAATAAAAGTTTTAGATCTTAATGAGTTCTATTTTATGTCACATACTAAAAGTTTTGCAATGATGAGCTATTTTTGATATGTTTGATTAGAGTTACATTCATAACTTCATGTAAAGCAAGTGTTAATAACATATTGATATGCGCCAAAATTAAATCTGTTTGACAACTTGGTGTCCATCCTGCCTGTTCAGCATAAAAATGTGACATTTCATGAATTGAAAATCTAGAGGCAATAACAAAGCCAGAATTGTCACACTTTGTGTATATGTGAACTAAGTGTACATTTTGTAACCCATTTAATTACATCCAAAAATGCATTTAGACTCTGTGAAGTGGTAATTCATGATTACATAATGTGGGGAATAATTAAATTTGATCAATGTATTTAAGCATGACAGTCTGTTCATACTGCTTGAAATGATTATGTGTGCACAAATGGGCATGGCAAAGCTTATACATGTTTATGAACAGTCTAAAAGTGCAAAGTTCAAACAACTCACCTCAATAAATGCTAGTGATAAAGTTTTAGCGAAGAACACTTGTGAGTCATTCTTGGCACTGAACATGTCCTTACCAATTTGATTCTGGGATTCAATTTTATTTGCGGTGGCTTGCAACAACCAACACACTAACCACTTGTAGGCAGCTAACAGAACTAGAAATAGAAATAGTGTATTCTAAGTCTGAGTGATAATTTGGTAATCCATTTATGTTAAGATGCTATAATTTACAGATTTCATTATATGCAATATTTTAATAGAATATACATTGTGATTGTGAATAGTTAATAAATTAGGAGGGATGTGGGAGGAAACATGTGGCCTATTTAAATATGTCAAAATTTGTCTGAAAGGACAGGATAGGCAGTCTCCAAGCTGAGATTCAAACCCAGTACCTACTATATAAAAGAATCATACAATAAAGTACCAATTACATGACAGTGTAACTGATGTTAAATCATAAAGGTACAAGGTTATAGCTGTTGTAACTTATTTCCATGTCTAGTCATGCTTTTTTAACATCCAAAAATGAATATGTGAATAAATGACCACTGAATACACTAAGAAAAGATACAAAATACTGAAAGTGTGGACACATACAAAAGAAGGACTTTTTGGAGAATAGAGCTGAATGAAGAAGGCCTTAATGTAGGATGACCCTAGTGGATTCAATGGAGGATGATCAATAATGTCATGATGATGAGCAGGTTTTACCTTAAGATGAAGACAGATTCCAACCTCCAAAATGTTGTGTTCTATTAAATCTGGGGTGATGGATAATGTCCATAATGTAAAAAATGTTGGAGTTTTATAAAAGATATCTGTGCTCAAGACAGTTAGCAGAAATTTAAATGATTTGTATGGTTATGTCATGCAGTAGAAAGGTGGACTATCATCCACATCTGATCATGGCTACATAACTTCTGATACAGTCTTGACTGACTGATTCTTCGGCTTTTTAATAATACCTTTCAACTTCATATGTTTGGTAGTGTCAAATGGCGGGACGATTACAAAAGAAGCTGTTGTAGCCTATTTTAAGGTATTGCTGCAGCATTTGTTTGAAGGATTAAGGAAAACCACGACAAATCTGTCATAATAGTTGATCAATGGGCTCAGATTTATAATACGAAGCAGCAGTGTTAATCATTTGATTGTGACATTAAATAACTTATGAACAACTCATTCAAAATAGGCATAATGTTCACTGTATACCTTCAGGATTAACAGTTTCTTCTACAGTTTTTGCAACAAATCTGGTTTTCAAGATTTCATCTATGTTTGTGAGGAAGTCAGCTGATCCCATTGGAGTGGATATTGGTCCTCCTCTTGTCCTGATTTTATTATTCCATAGCTGCAGCAACCAATTGCTAGTCTGCTGAAGCAACACGTTGTTTTCACCCTCATATGTGCAATTGGCATCATTGGCATTACGAAGATCACCCAGGCCAGACACTAAGGAGAAATTTTCAAGGCACTATGTCATTAAGCTCTGAATATTTCTATTTAGTGATGAAATTTGTAAAATAAAGTATACAAACAAAAACAATATTATTGCTGCTTTGGCAAAAAACCAGTCGGGAACAAAATTTGTGTCAATAACAAGACATGTTAAGTAAAAGGAGAATTCAAGAGAAGGTGATCAGATCAAAATGGAACAAATGATAAGGAAAGATGTCACACAGAAGGAAGAACATTTGAAGAATTTGAGAAGCTATGGGAAGATGTACAGATGGTGACATGTGGTTGTAAAATCTGATAGCAGATACACTACACAAATTGATGGTCAAATTATGGGTATATGCTATGCATTGGACAACAAGAGGTTCTAATGAAAGCAAATACACGCTGTACACTACCTTTGAGGTATCCATGTCCTCCACAGGCCTCACGACAGTCCTGTATTGCATCCTTTGCAGTCCATCCAGCTAGTGGCTTCCCTGCTGAAGAAAGGGCATGGATTTCCATTCCTAGATCTGCCTGCAGAAACACACAAGAAAAACTGTACAAGACAGGAGAGAGTGCCTTGTGACTTTATTCATATAATCTTTCTATAAACAAGGCTAGGAAAGTGTACAGGATATCGAAAGTAAATGTACTTTGTAAGCCACATATGAAGATATGTATGAATTTCTATTGATGGTTTCTTTAATGATACTGACAGCAGCTCATCAGAAGCTTTGAATGATGGGATGAGTAATGAATTGGAAAATATGTGGAAGGAAGTGGTCATGGCCTAATTTAAGGCATTTATTTGCTTACAGCAATAGAAGAAAACTACAAAAACCCATAATCAGGACAACTGATCTCTGGGCTAAAATTTTAGGCTGGAATGTTCCAAATATGAAGGAGTACTAAGCACTCTGCTGGGATGTAAGACTGATCTATAAACTGTATTTGAAAATTTATTTACTTATTCAGTCATAATCCTTCCCAGTATTAGAATTAGATGGCCTGCTATGGGTATTACAAAGCAGAACATTTCCTTGTTTTACTCAAGTAATTCTAAGAATCTTTTTAGCCATGGTATTAGATGTGTTAATCATTTGGTTCTATTAACAGGGAGTTAATTAACCAAAAGATACATGAAATAACTTCTGGTGCAAAAGCCTCTGATCATGCATTCTGTGTACAAAATAAACAGAGGGTATACATGAAGTGTGTCTGAAACTAAAGATTTTGATAAAATATGGTATGACGAGGGGAGTTACATTAAAAATTATAAAGCAGTTTTAATTTTTGTTCATCATCATCTAGCAGTCAATGAATTAGACCAGTTGACCCATTCTCTCCTTAACTGCTGAAGTCTTAAAGGCCATCTTCATTTTCTTAATCCATGTACTTCACAATTTTTAATATTATGGGAAGTCAACCTCTTTGAATTCTGTTAATATGCTAAATTCAACTGGATTTATATTTCAAAACTTTATCCAATATAAGCTATGCTTTTAGATCTTTTACACTTTTTTTATGTCCAAGTGCATTTCACTGTTCTCATGAATTTCATTTCAGTGGCTCTAATTCTGGTTGGCTCTTGTTTTGATTGTCTAGTTCTCACTCTGATACAAAAATGATGACATGAGAAATTTTAGATTCTATACCTTTCTTTCCTTCATGACATTAAGCAGCCCAAGTAATAAAGTATTACATAACTTCTTAAATAATTTTATTGATTATAACTAGTTCACTTTGGTGGGCTGTCACCCATAAAATGCCACTGTTTCTCTATCTAAACTGTCATAATATATTTGCATATTTATTCAGTTATAAGCTGATATATGTAATTCATCCTCTGAATTTGACATTATTACTTAGACATCTGTAGAGCAGTGTGTTGAAACATTTATTTCTTGCTGTCTATATTTAACAAAGTTTTTGGAGATAATGGGCATCCCTGATGCATTGCAAAATTAATGGGTGTAGATACAGATAATTTTGAGTTGTTTAATTATTTCATTTATTGTTGTATGGGCTAAAAACAAGATGACATAAGCTTTAGAACTCATTAAGATCTACAGCTCTATACGAAATAATCTTTTGCTATGGCGAATATTCAATGAAATACTAGGAAAAGATAATTTCTGACTCTGTGCAGTATGATACTGCAGTGGGATTGGCTTTTTTCAGTATATTTGTATCTGCAATAAATGGAGTATGTAACCTAGCAAATACTCTATTTGGAAAATACCTATCCACAATAGTTTACTTACCATTTCATCACTTTTGTCCCCCATCATAGTTTTGACAGTAAAGTCTCCAATGATCTTGTTGAAGTAATCTGAGAAAATTTTCATTGCAAATGCAGCTGCAAGATGGGGAAGTAATCTACTTTGCTGAAAGACAATATGATAAAGACTTCATATTAAGTGTGTATTTATTGTATGACATCAAATAAAATTACAGAATTATTCTGTACCTGAAGTTGATATTCAAGAACAGGGAATTCATTGCCATTCTCAGGTCCAAACTGTTTCCTGACTGCTGAGTAACGGACTGCAATGGTTACAGCACTAGTGAGATATGACATGCAGATTCCAATAATAGATACTCGACCATTTGAAAGGGCTCCAAATGAAGCACCTAAACAAATTGATACAACATACTGCAGAAACTGTTAGTAGCAATTGGTAAAAGGGCCAGTGGTTATGGTGGTAGTGGTACTAAAGGTGGCAGGATGCAGGTTACAAATTCTGAGATGGAGATTAGGGGATGATAGTACCTTAGTACAGCTCATGACTGCATCTTTCCCATTTCATTATCACAGTCATCATCTCCTTTGATGTGGCTGAAAAAACATCTTTAAATCAAGAAACAGGCATAACCCCAAAGGAAAGCTGTGTTCAATAATACAAAATTCATACCCATCCTCTTTTTAGGATCCTTGATCGTACTGATGTATTGTCCTTCAAGGCTGACATCTCCAGTCTTGTTCAGTAGATTCTCTCGTGGAATCCTATAATTTTGGAATATGACAAATCCATTGTCAACTCCATTCAGGGCAATCTTTTCGCCCAGGTCACCAACAATGACTCCAGGAAAGGCACACAGAGTTTTAGTATTTCTTATAGGAACAACAAATGCATGGAGACCATGGTTGGTGCCATCAGCAGTGAATAACTGGGCGTAGATAATAGCATGGGTGCAGCACTTCCCTAAAAAAGAATTTATCTTTGCTGAAATAAGTAACATTTTGGACTTAAGAAACATGAGTTTTCCCTTTATGTTTCTATGAAAATGGAACTAGAATGAGAATTCAGGAGAGGGTTCAATGGCAGATATTTGTCAACAGTGTTAACTTTCAGGTTCCATACGAGCATGAAATGTCTTCACCTTATATTATTAACAAGTGGAAGAAAATCATGTCTTTTAGTCACACATTACAAGCAGTGTTCAATAAGTAACATCTGAGGGTGTGATGCACTCCTGTTTACTACCATGACATGGACATCCAACATAATGGTTAACTGACAAACCTCCCTGTTTATCCACATAATTTCCAAAGTGACTGAAACATTTGTCCATGCAATATGATACCTGTTTGATTCCTGTAGAGAAGGGAAGAGATTTGTTTAACTCATCGTCTTCCTAATACGCTAAAATGCTCTCCATAACCATGCCCACCCTCATTCAGTCATCACTCCTGAAGTAGTTTCATGGAGAATGTCTTTCCCACCATATAGCCTGGATCTTTCACCTACTGACTTCCACCATTTTAGACCACTGAAGAAACACTCTAAAGGAAAACATCGCTAATATAATGACAAAGCGAAAAGCAAGGTGCACAGTTATGTGCAAATAGAGTCCTGATTTCTTCTCTGCTGGAATTGAACAGGTATATATTGCTGGGACAAGCATCTAAATTACTCTGGCAATTTGTGAAAAAATAGAGGCTTTGGCCATTAATAATTGTATTGGATATCTATGTTAACTTAGTAAATACAAATGTAACATCTCAGATGTTACTTGCAGAGCACTTTTCACACCTGCCAGGTCAAGTCTGTAAAAGTTTGCTTAAAAATGTCAAAATTAAAACCATTTGTACCTCAAAACAAAACTTCAGTATGTCTCTGCCGTAACTTGGTGGTGCTTGTTGTCGGAATCGTCATCATGTCTTTTGTTATGATCTGTTTGATCTTCCTCTTTTCCATGATACAGATTTTGCTACCCTTAATATTGAAATGATAATCAGCAGAGAAAATCTGCAGCTTTAACATTTTAACTACTGTACAGTCTGGCATATATATATATATATATATATATATATATTTTACAAAGTTCATAGTCTGTCAGAGATGAGTTAAAGGATGGAAGAATATATATTAGTTTATTCCAGAATATGCTGCGATAATACTTTTCAATATTCCATGACTATTTCCACATTTTCTAAATTCATCATTCACAAGCATACTGCTATCCAGTATTATATAATACATAGCTTACAAAACATCATTACATGAACCATGGAATAAGCAAAGAAGAAATGCTGTGGAGATGTAAAGGGACTATAGAAACAGATCAGTGTTTTGTCACTTACCCAAGCTGCCTACCCAACATTTTGCAGCCTCAAAGTCTGGTGTGTGTATTATAAATTCCTGGGTTTTGGGATCATACGTGGCAGTTGTTCTCAAGCCCTTGGTATTGGTACCATGAGATATTTCTGTTAATGCAAAGCAGCCACCAATCTAAAAGTATGACAAATACCCATAACACATCAAATTAGTGATGGGAATGTCAATTAACAATGATGTATTTATACAAACACGAAAATTCGGCAATTATTAACATAAATATTCAATAATCCTATTTGTGTTATAAGTCACATTATTTACAAAATCGATTGCCTATTATGCCAGTTAACTATCAGACCAAAACCATGCTGAGCCCAACCATTCTGTGAGCCTGTTCCAAGAGGTTACATACAGTCCATACACTTACTGTTCCTTCATCAATAGCTTCCACAAAATGATAGTGCCTTGCAGTTCCCATACTAGAGATTGTATTTGAAAACATAGAGAAAGTCAAAAGGAATTTTACTGCAAATGATGGGTTCATCTGGAACAGCGCAGAGTTCATAGCAAATATCTGAAAATAAAAAATCTTTTATTATTTATGAATATTACAACTGGAAAAACAAGTTCTTTGTTTACTTAATTCACTTATTAATGGGAATTATTTGACCTGTACAAGGATGTTAGTTGATTGGTTGGTTACTTGCTTAGTTTACAAGATCTTTGGTGAGTCATAGCGATATAGATCTGATGTAAAGGAAATGTCACTATCAAAGTTGAGGTTAAGTTTACTCGTTTACTTCTTATTTTTGGCTAGTACAAAATCCCTTGGCTGCATAAATACATTTTAAAATATTTTTAATGTTATTGTTTAGACTAACTTCCAGCTTTACAATCACTCTCAGATTCAGAATCTGCAAATAAGAGTTTACTAATGTTATCTTCTGCAAACTGTATTTAAATCCTATTAACTAAAAAATCAAATTACTTTCCTAGCTGGTCACTTTAAAGTAATAGCAGTTCATGCAATGAAAATATTTAAGGTACCTATTTTATTTTCAATTCCAAGTTATTTTCTTAATACTTAATGTGACAAAAGTTCCTTACACTTTAAAGCCAGCAGACTCAGTGTATATCTGGCACTTTTATCATGAGTTTCTACAATAGATGTCACACCAAACATTACATATGAGTGGTTAGCATTCTTGCTTCATATCTGGGAGGTCCCAGGTTCAATTTTGACCTAGAGACCTGCTATCCTGAGATTTTACATCATTGGATTGATATTGTCTGAAATACTGACAACATTGTCAAGTAAAACATAAATGAACACATAACAACTTGTCCTGCTGCAAATCAGTGCAATGCATCTGTGCATATTTACCAACCTTTCTAATGTCTGCAGCGAGTTCTTCAAGTGGAAGAAAATTATATTGTTTAATACGGTACATCTGCCTTGTTGCCAGATGCCGCTGTTCATCCAAACTTAATGATGACTGTGGGTGCTGAAACAGTGGGTCTGCTTCCAAAGTCCCCCATATCTTCATCTTAAAGAGGTAACAAGACTTCTACTGTAACTGATTTCTATTAGACTTGTGCATATTAACTACAAAACTGCATACCCAGAAGGTACAGCACAATCAAAACCATTGACTATAAACCTTAACCAGTTCAGTCTGGTTCAAATAACAGTCTATTTCCTAAAGAACCATTTTAATATTATTGCATCATCCCTTCAATCACCACTTAATTTTCTCAGTGGCCACTTCCTGTAATGTCTCTCCACCAAAACTGTATATGCTTCTCTTATCTCTACCATAAGAGAAGTTACATCACTGTAATAAATTAAATTAAAGTACCTTGCTCTGTCCTGATATTTCAAAGTTTCTGTTGAAGTTTTCATCAGAGGTAAACAAAATACTGAAAACATTTATTACACTGACTCTCAAAGCAATGCTGCTGACAAATTTTAGATGTTTCATCACAAACCTTTCTTGTCTACCTAAATTAAGTAAGAATAAAATATTTTCATGTTAACACAAACATTATGAGTAAAGGAGTTCAAGGTAGCTGACAGTGGGTTTTAACCTAAAATCTCCCCTCTAAATATGACACACCAAGCATTGTTATGTGCTTTCCCTTAAGGTTATATGCTCTTGAGAAGACTGACACCTCAGTTTGGTTGGAAGGGTGAGAAATCTACATGAAGTTTAACTCAAGTGTTAATTTTCATGATTTTTATCGCTTAATGCCTGTGGGCATGATCTTTGACCATCAAGTTCACTTCCCATTTTGCATTTATATTGATCTAAGTATTTTGTGACCCCAACTGAAAAACACTATATTCACAGTCTTTATTAAATCAAGGACCTCCATTGATAAGCTGAGTACATCATTATGAAGAGGTTTCATTGTATTTATATTTGTACTTTAAGGTAAACATTTAATTTCATATTGCAGTAACTTAGTAATGGTATTTTTCTGGGTGTGTGCACTATAATATGCATGCTGTCCATGGTGAACATTAAACTTAGTTTTTGTTGCCACAGACTACAGAACAGCATCTGGTATGGTGCAAATTTTGAAATAAATTGTATTTACATATTAGAGTTAGAAAAAAACATGCGCGCATACACACGCACAGAGGTTGATCATTAATAGTTATATTCAACATGTGGTATGTTTTGTATTCATATTCCTGCACTCTTATAGAACAATGATTTCTGCAGATACATATTTATGGCTGTGCATACTGTGGAAAAAGAAAGTTTATGGAACACTGCTACAGAAGTAGTAAAAGTGAAAAATGCAAGATTACAACATCTAGAGGCATTTCTGTGATCAACATCATAGAAATTCTCAAAAATATATTACTGTATATAAAATATACAGGTAGGTGAATTTCCCATTATGCTCTCGAAAAACATTTATATTAGAAGACTCACCGCCATGAAACCTCAAATTCTACAACATTTATTTTTTTTAAAAAACTTACATGTTTAATGAGATAAACACAAAATGTCATCCACAATTCTTCATAATCCATGATTCATATTTTGTCACTAAACTTTAATACAGAATTCCCACATAGAATATGATAGAAATCTACCAAGAGGTTCAGATTACACAAATGAACATTCTTAATGTTTGCTTTACATAAAGACATGTAGAATCATGTGTTTATTCAGCAGTATGCAGTAAACAGCAAGTTGTCTGAGTACCAGAACCTGCCTGAAATTTGTAAACTAATGGATGAAACATGAAAGTAATCTGGTAAATATACCAAATCGTCCCTGGGGACTTGCTGGGATAAAATTATTTTATTTTATGTCTTTGAAAAAAACACAATGAATTACAATTTTATTTTACTGGTGAACTAAGCTAACATTTGTTGAACCCTGGCCATTTTTACTAAAAATAGTAAAGAAATAAAAATAAATCTGTCTCACTTTATGCCATGTAGGCACTTGAGGGGGACAGGAGGTATAGCATCTACTCATTCTTAACCTCAGCACTAGATAGGGGTGATCAGTGGTCAGTGTCACACCCTGGTCACACTTTACCCCCGGGAAAGGACCAGGTAAAATCCTTCTGCCTGTCAGGAAATATGTTCAGCATTACTTTGAATCCTGTAATTGTCTCATCTTCCAGAAACAATTTTAATTTCTTCCAGTCAAAAGATGCTTGCTTTCTATACACATCAAGTGGTCCTGGAGGAAAATCTGGTAACAGTTCATTCTCTCCCATTCTTCTTGTCATACTGCTAAAACACTTTTTAACCTGAAATAACAAAAACTCTATAATCCCACATTAATGAAGTCAGTGGCTGTCTTCTGGGTTGTTGCACTATATAGTCTGGTACAAGTTTACCGACATTTCAGAGGTCCTTGCTGCCATGGCACAACAACCCAGAAGACAGTCATCTTCAGACTCACCACCACGAAAACCTCAAATCCTATTAATGAAGTAGACTGTAAAAATAAACACAACAAAAACACCATTACAAATGAGAAATATTACTATTAACTTTTCATTAATTTTCTGCCCTATATAAGGCCTCTGTAGTTAATACAACCTCATTTTTTGTGAAACATATTATGTGAATTGCTCCAAATATGTTTCTTAATGAACTATCGAACATTTGAATCTATATTAACTGACCCCAGATCCTACATAACCTCAGATATTCGGAAATTAGTATATAATTTGGATTGTAAACTCCTCCCTTCAAAACTACCATCAATATCCACATTTAGATTATAAATCCTCCCACAATTGCCATTATCTGTTGCGTGACTTAGCAGAAACTTACAAACCCATTTAAAAAAACTTGTGATCTGCCCGTCATCCACATACACTTACGTGATGATATCATAGATAGTTCTATAAGTAAGAATGTAAACTACGATGCGGAAGTATATGTATGTAAATATACCTCTACCAGTAACCCGCGTATAATTTTTTTTGTCTGTTGTAAGCAAACCGCATTCAACTACTTTCACACATAAAGCCACGGATTAAATATGAGGCTACAGTACAGATACTGTGTGATTTTATCACCTCTGCCAAGATATGGAAAGATGTCATTTGATTGGCTATCAAATTTAAGGTTTAAAATGAAGGTTTGGAGTCTTATGCAGCATGAGGATATAATATAAAACCCTCTTTTGGATTGTGTTTGAATCACGAAATGAGAATTGATATACTGAAATTCGTGTGCAATATGTTAATGGAGGTAAATATATGTCATAATTGTAGTAATGCTTCTTGGCTTTGATCCGAATTTATTATGTCACATACTGCCCACCAGGAACGTTAAGTTGTGTAGGGTAGCATGTCTTCTGTACTGTAGATGGGTTATACTTTGCAATTTTGTAAGCTTGATTTTAATCTTTACTTCTTTTCTGTGAAACTAGAGAGACATCTGCGAAGAAGTTGCTGCTATCATTTTCAGACTGAATGAAGTGTCCACGTGCATACCCAGTCACTTCAAACAAGCTATGAGGAGACTGAGTGTCAAACCAGATGCTAATTATGAATAATGTTGCTTAGGAATTCAGAATCAGAGGGTTATCTTGAATTTGCAAAAGCACAGGGGTAATGGGAGCCAGTCAAATTATGGACTGGCCAACAAAGGTTCAATTCCTGGCAGGGCAAAGTTGCCTCTGCACCCAACTGGCTGTGGGTTTGCACCCAGCCTCCTATCCAGTGGGTACTAGGTGTCCTTTCTGGGGGGGTAAAAATGGCATGATGCTGACCACTAAACCCCGTGTAGTGTTGAGGTCAAGAGGTCAAAGGAGATTTTCCTCCTCTCGCTCAAAGATCCTCCATGGCATGTGGTGGGACAGCTTTACTTTATTGGGGTAATGAACTTCAATAAACTATCAGACCAGTTTTATTCAAACTGTGTTGAGCTGTTTTCATTTCTGATCAGTTGAGAAACCTTGATATTTGTGTGAATACATCTTCTAACGCTTATAACATGTATGCAGGAATGGCTGCAGTCTCCTCATTAATGTCTCCTGTGATGTTATTGATGACGTGAGGATTCTTCATGGCGTCAGATGTCTTTTGAGACAACCTGGTTTTGAATGTGTTTTTGCCAGTCTGGAGCATTGTGTCTGCTTGCTCGTGGACACCAGGGATGAAGACTGTCAGCACCTTGCGACAGAAGATATAATTTCTGAAGGACCAAGGTATGCACATACATAACAAACATCTGATTACCATTAATAATTAAATTATGGTTTTATTTCTGAAATGAGGACATCACTGTGTATCTTATATAATATTTGCATTATATTACTAATTTAAAGGAAATCACCTGTACCATACGTCCCACCCTTGTACTGCTAACTGATGTACAATCAATTTTCATTGCCTTGAATATGCGTAGACACTCAGGCAGAAGTGAGGCATCAGTTTCTGTGCAAGTGGGGTGTTCCCATCTGCACCGCACACCAACTGCAAGGATCGCTATATGGATGGTGCAGTAACGTCACATGCTTCTCACCATTACGAAGCTGCTCCTGTTTGTTTATATGTTTGGCTGAAAAGTTCCAGGGTAGATTAGAAGGGCATGGACATGTTCAGGGAGAGGGCCTTACTTGTTCTTCAGGCCTTGTATAAAAAAGGAGGGCGTGGAGAGTCTAAGGCATGAAGTCACAGAGAGTTAGATTACCTCAGAGGAAACATATTTGGAAACTGACTATGAATGCAGCTCAGAAAAAGAGGAGTGCCAGGGAAAACCTTATCTACTTTATGGAATCCTGACTTCAGATAGGCCCAGGAACATGGGAGTGTCTAGGACAAAATGTGTACTGACTCATGATATCCTGAGTTACACAAGTTCCATAAAAGAAATATACGCCTGTAGTTTGGTGAATCATGACTGGAAATTTGCTGTGCTTGTTAAGAAAAATGTAGAACTATGTACGTAGGGCTTAGGAAGTAAACGAATGTAAATTTCCTCTGCTGTGTTCATTTATATAAGACTGTGTAGCCTTATAACTAAAATGGGGGTGTGCTTACGCTAACTGGGTTTTGTCACGGTGGAAGCCTAGACTATTCGAACTAGGGTCTGTTGCTGCTGATGAGAGGTTATCCCGTCAGGCAACTTTCCCTTCGTGAAAAAGATTTTGGTTGGATGGTTCTCTGGGAATTGAACCCAGAAGGGCCGGGATCTCTTTGTCTGAAGGCCTGTGCGACTTTGGGGGGGAGGGGTTATCACTTGAGCTGAAGGTTTCTATGATTGGAGAGGGAAGGCCACCCCCGTTTTGAATTATGCCGTGGAATTTGCCTTACAATTGAGGAAAATCAGGGGAAAACTGTCAGGGTAGCCGAATGGTCAGAACACTCGTTGTGCCGACTTGGCCATCTTTTCAGGGTCAGCCTCGGCTGGCCTGCTAAAAATTAGTCCCCCCTCAGTTGCCCGTGGGTGATCTCTGTCAGCCCTCGATCGGCACAAGGGCCTCCCAATTTTCCGAACCGAGAGGTTCCCCACATTAGCTGACCTTTAGTCAAAGCTCTCAGTCAGTGCTCTGATGTGGTCGGCGAAGAGTGGAATCCCCAAATCCTTGTGGATTTGCCTGTTACTAACGTACCAAGGCTCGTTACTCGCAGTGTGAAGACACTTGGATTGTAGCACTAGCAGCTTCCGGACGTAGCTGCTAGCAGCTGACCTCCAGATCGGGCATGCATAATCCATCTTAGGACGGATGAGTTGCTTGTAGAGCCGCACACCGGTTCTCACGGATAGGCCAATTCTCCAGTTAACGAGGGGGCCATGTACGCCCAATCGCGCCGCCCTCTTTCCCACCTGGCTGACATGCGCCCGGTGTCAAGGATCACCCCAAGTTACTTCGCCGTTTCAAATCATTGTATCGGCTCTCTAGAAACTGCACGGCTCTGGGCTTTTGGGTGCGTCTCGCGGCCTTAACGAAGAGAACCGCGGCGCTCTTCGAGACGTTGATAGGAATCATCCAAGGCCGTAACCAGAGCTCCAGTCTACCGAGGTAGGCCTCCATATAACCGACAAGAAGCGTCGGACTTCGGGATGTGACTACGAGAGCCTTGTCATCCACGTATTGCGCTAGCTCGATGTGGTGGGAGGATGTCGTTCATATACAGGCTGAAGAGTACAGGGGAGACGAGTCCACCCTGAACCACTCCGGCCCGCACGGCACGACGTGGATGTAACTGACTGGAAGGACATTTGGAATGTTCGGCAGGCAAGGTAGGATGAGATGATTTTCACCAGGTAGGACGGTTAGTTTGCAAAGGAGGCCTGTGACCCGTATTGTGTTGAAGACTTTGTCCACATCCGGGAAAACAGCGCCGGTTAGCCGCCTCTCGCCAAAGTTTCTGTTGACTTTTTCAACGAGGCGTGTCAGCTGCAGTGTCGTCCTGTCTGGGTCGAAACCCAAACTGTTCGTCACACAGCAGCCCATGTTCGTCTACCTCGTGTAGGACCCTAGGCAATACGATCTTCTCGAAGACCTTGCCGACCGCGTCAAGAAGACTGAAGGGTCTGTAGGAAGATGGTAGCGTGGGGACCTTCCGCGGCTTTAGTATGGACACCACGCGAGCGTATTTCCATGCCGGTGGGAAGTACTGCCTGCGCAGGACTGCGTTAAACACTTTCGTGAGAAAGGTTATCGTGCGCCTTGGTAGAAGTCTTAGGACCCTGTTCAGAATACCGTTCATGCCCGGAGCCTTGCCAGCCTTGAGTCCCTTGATGGCCTGAAGGACTTCCGATGGACTGGTTAATTTCAGTTCATTTGCGTGGGCATACTCGTATGTGCGCATCGCCACGTTAGCCATGTCAATAATTGCTGTGTCCGACGGTTCGTCCACCGGCTGAAACTGGACCTCAAGGTTGTCAGCCAGGGCTTCCGCTTTCTCGGAGTCCGAGAGAGCAAGCTCTCCCGGCACTTGCAAGGGGAGCGACGGAGTGGGGTCTCGCATCACCCGCTTTGTCATCTTCCTTAGCGACTGGTCCTCGCTGTCCAAGGATTGCAGCGTATCGCTCCACACTTCGTTTCTCCACTCGTTCAGCCGATAGGTCCACCGATCTCTAGAAGTGGTTGACCCGAGCTTTCAGAGAGGGGTCCCTCGTGACCTGCCACTGCCTCAGACGTATTTCGCCTTGGATGCTATGATGACTCAACATTTTAAGTGCGTATTTTGTATTCACACAAATACTAATTTTAACTGGACAGTTTAAGTTCATATTTTTCACACAGAGTGTACATAGCTACCAGCATGGATGCTGGTGCAGTCACAGGAAGCATCTTCTCCTTAAATTGTGCAAACATTACATGGAGAAGGCCTGACATATTCGTTGCTTATAAAATAATAAATGTAGGATGAAATGTGCTTTTTAAGAGGTGTCTGCTGCCTCCATCATCAGGGCGATTGACTTGATGACGGAGACTGCAAGCACCTCTAAAACGTCGGTAAACTTCTACCAGATTACACGGCATAACAATCCGGGAAAAAACCATTTTCTTACTCTCGCGGCTGTGAGAAACTGAAATCTTGCCAACAGAGATTAGGTTAGTACACTGAAAGTTGTTTGAACACAAGGGGAAACACAGAAGCATGCAGTTTGATTCTGTTATGAAATAGCTTCTTACTGTGAATCTGTTCCTTGTAGACAGCAAAAGGAAAGGCAACAAATATAATTGTCTAGTCTGGTGTTTTCCTGCTTTTGAATTATTAATATTATTCGCTGCGGAGTTGAAATAACTTATATAAACGTTTGACTGCACCATTACTTCAGTCGCAAGACCCAATTTTGAATTTCAAATAATATGACGGTCTGGCGAAGATACGATAAAAAGGACTCGTGAAAACGTTAGGGAACAAAAAAAAAAAGAATTGGAGCAAAAACATCGATATATATAGCAAGCTTTCTGTAGCGCTGTAGCGGAGCATATGAAAATTATACCATTGAGTTCTGAGAAATGTTGCAGCAATTTTTCATACCTTTAACCTCAATTTGGTACACGAGGATGAATACAGTCACTGAACACTAAACTGTTCACACATCCGAATTTTAATAAAAACTTCGCCCGTCCGTCTGTCTGAATGTAACGACTCGAGAAAAGCTGAATGATTTTTTTAAATAAAATCTATGACGTTTCGGAAGTTGGTTCTACTTCTGTCCAGGTCAAAATCCAGTTCTGTTGGGTTCTCTGGTTAAAGGCTGAGACTAGCTCGACCACGGTACCCTAGAGAGTAGGGCCTTGTTCTCCCACCGGTCACCTGAAGACGGAAGTTTAGCTTACCTATGCTAACCTGCTTTTATCAAATGTTACTGTTGAGATGTTGATACTCTTGCTTTATTTTTGAGTGGACCCAGGCTCAGTCTTTGACTTGGATTCTCAGTGTCTTCAGACAACCGTTGAGATACCTTAAAATAGGCCACGTCCCTTTATTTACACATTCAGTCTAGTTCATAATTTATAATTCTCAAATTCGACTATGTATTACTTATGCAGTTGAGAAAGAGATGTTTAATTTACTAAATCTATGCTATTGTATTAATGTCTGTGTTTATTAAAATTTTAATTTACTATAAAATACAATTAATACACGTATTAATCCTTTGATAACGACGCTCATCTAAAAATAGTTAAAATTCCGGTTCTACTTCAAGGAAAACAACACTTACCATTACAAATATCAGTCGTTAATATTATTAAAGGACTAAATTGCTCTCTGTTCTGAGAAACCCGCCGCGCTTTTAAGTTTTCGTTGAATCTGGTGGTCTGTTAAAATCAACTAAAACAACATGAGTTTACATACTCTGATACCTGCTACGTCTGCACTGGATAGAACGCAGTGAGGTAATCCGCCACTGACCGTGAGTGCCATGCTATGTTGTAATGCGATCTTCTGCCGTTTCTGTTGTTTCGCCCCGCGTGGCTCCACACTAGCACTGCGGTTTGTCGGCATATTGCGTTTGTGTACAACTCGTATAGCCCAATAACTGAATCAGGGCTGTCCATACTGTATCATACAACAGTTGAGTAATGTTTAACAAATTCTGGTATCGGAAACTCATGGTTCATCGCCGTTGTTGGACTAAATCCTAAACCATTTCTAACATCATAATCTATTTATATAAGGTCTATATTAATGTTATCCATCAGGGAGCTCGTTTCAAGATGTTTCCTACCAAAACGAGAAATATTTCTCGTCCATCGTATCTGATCCCCGTGTTCATTTTACTTCCTAGTTTACAACTAATACTAACACTACGTGACTGTCTAAATTATGATTTTCCACGTAAGCCTGTCTCAAATTTCACATTTTTTATTGTTCTTAGATCTAATACTTTTCAAAGTACATGTTTCCAGACACATATGGTCCTAATTACATTCTTCTCACGAAGTAATATACGAAATTTCATGACGATACGAGAAGTTTGCAAAACTTAATAGTTTGTACAGACCGTACATTCGTGGTATATCAGAAAAGAGGCTGAGGTCGCATTTCATGTGGAGTCAACGCACTTTCAGTATTTCACAGTCTTTGAATGCGCGTAATTGTATGAATGGTGTCGAGAAAATTCTACTACAGTTTCAAGTTAAATGTCTTATTTGAATTATCTGATGTGCTATGCGTCTCGAGTGAACACTACAGCTGATTGTAGTGTAAATATAGATCAATCAGAAAATCTTAAGTCAGGTTAGCTAGCTTGGATAGAATTTTAATAATATACGTCCCGATTAAACCTTTAAATTATGATGTTCATCTAAATATTTATACAGACATCTAAGTCAAAAAGTCTACACGCTGTTACAGTCAAGAAGACCAGCATCAGCATATTTTATACCTTGAGAACTTCAGACCTCATGAAGAAAGTGTGTTGGAAAGAAAGTTAAAGAAAGAAAAATGAAACCAAAAAAGAAAGAATGGAAAGAACAGAGTGCTTGCTGCAAGAGAGTAATCGTAAGCTAAACTTAACACACTTCTTGGGCAATTTAATTTAAAAGAGTCGACTCTGCATTTCACAAAGTTAATTCCAGCAAGGCACTGCATTAATATTTCAGTTTTAAGGGTGCATATAAAACAAGGAGTGATACCGCATCAATCTGCACACTTTATTTTATTTAGTGTTCTGTCTGACGACAGGTCCATATGAACGGGATCCTTCCATCCTTTTCTCGGACTGGGACCTATTCATATACGTTCTTGGCAGATGATCCAGAAGTGGTTTGCCATTGCCTTCTTCTGTGTGTGAATGGGATGCCACGGAGAAACCGGGGAAGCCCCCGGAGGAAAACTCCGTGTTGCCTAGACCACGGCCTTGCCCAACAAAAGTTATAAATTTGTGCACCGCCGGGAATAGAACCCGAGACCCTAGGTTTACAAGGCCAGCGTTCTAACCGCTAGACCACCGTGGCGGTATTCTGCACACTAACCTAACAAAAATGTGATAACGTTTGAGGATTATTTTTCGTATACGGAAATGAATCGATATGAATATTCGTATAACTACTACATACACTCGCATAATTATTAAAAATATACACTGTTATAATGTTAGCTTTTGTTTTATACGGGTGTGAAAGTCTGTCGCCTTAACGTAAGAGAATAGTTTGCTTGTGTTTGAGAAGAATTTGCTGAGAAGAATATTTGGACCTAAGACGGAATAACTAGAAGAGCTTTGTAGTTTATTATATTATGTCGATCAAATAAAGGATGAATATATGAGTAAAGGATGTAGCTGAGAAATATGTGCAAAAAAGTTGAAAAACTTGAAACGGAGAACATTTGCGAGACCGAGGCACTAATAAAGTGATAATATTAAAATGGATCTCAAGGACACAGTCCAGTCAACCATCCATCTTGTTTGTTTTTCAACCATTCATTCGTGGCCAAAAATAACACGGTGCGGCACCCCTGTTTTATGCGGCTCTGTGTTTCGACTGCGGCATGCTAAATATGGTCGCTGTTGATGTTCATATAACCAATAAAACAATCTGTCATTAATTCTGTCGGCAAACTGCATAATGGAATACAAGTCGTAATTTGATGTACACTCCTCTCCTCTGCACACCGACACTTTGTAATTCCCCTTCCATTTCCCCTCTGCCGCACCGATTCCGTGACGATCACCCACCTCACCCCGCATATCATTCTTTACTGTATTTCTGATTCAGCGCGACTCCTGATTCATAAATGTCGTTATAAATAGCAAACAACATCAAAGAACGTGAAATTGTGGTAAATTTCAGAATTACTTCGCAGAAAATTTGATCCCTTATTTATAATCTCCCACCGGTATTGGTTAACGCTTTATGTTTTGCATTTGGGATGTCACGGGTTCGATTCTCGACTCGGAGCAAACTGTCTGAAAGCTTCCTGTTCCAGGTAAACGCTTCTAGATTGGCTTCAGATAAACCACGCAAGCTTTCTTCCACATTCTTTGCGTTTCATCGTTTATCACCCAGCAATACGATGTTACGTAGCCTGTGTAATTAAGAAAGTGAAAATAAAATATGACATCAAAATATTTCAATATGTATCTCCACTTTAATTAAATTGTGTATGGAATACACTTTGTCGTTTCTTTAAAATTAAGCAGTATCATGTAGCTGAAGTACAATTGTGGTAAGAATTACACTGCATTTACAGTCATTTGTAGGCGCTTTCACAATGAAGGTGCAAAAATACGTCTGGATTAATGGATTTTTGGGCTTTGAGCATCGTCTGATATAAAATTCACACAACGTCTCGTAATACTGGTTGAGTCCTCGTCTTTGAGTGAGGTTAAGAGGACGTCCGTGGGGTCCATTAGAATGAGCTAATCTCAATCACTGGACGTTGCGGAATTTTATAACATCAGACGATGGACAAAGTCCAAGAACCCAACAACCCAGATTGTGTTACACCATTGTCAGAAACCTTCGTTATAAAAATACACCTGTTAGCTTCGCCATGTTAGTTTGTCCATCTGTCGCATGTTTCAATTCTAGAACCACTGATTGACGTTGGTGACTTTTACTAAAATGTATCTGCACATTCCAACCTTCAACAACAGTGACGGAAGCTTTACGCGAAGTCATATATGAGGGAATGACCTTGGAAAAACAGGAGCCTGGCTTCCCCACAGCCACGTCACTCAACCAGACAGGCTCCAGACACCCCGTCCACACAAAGGTAATTGACCCTAGACAACCGTGTCACTGACACCTTTTAAGAAAATCAAAGGTCATGTTTTGACGGAACAGAAGCTACTTGTAATAAAGCATGCATGAATTGATTACCCAGAGGCAGTAACAGTGAAAACGCTAGAATTCTTACGCTACATTCACATTTCCTAACTTGTTTGTAGAAAGTAAACTGTATTTTAACATACTTTACTCTTTTAAGAAAAATGTCCTTCCGCTGTTGCATCTGTCTGTGCTTGTGACACCTTTATTCAACGACGCTATTTCAAATTCAGGCGTTTTGCAGAGTGAAAAGAGATGGGAAAACGATAATGAATGGTGTGTGGGGACTTGATAGTGGTTCATCTCAAGCTACTACCGTGCCATTATCTGGAAACTGAGGAAAACTACAATAAACCTCAGTCCGGGTAGACGATGACCTGGCCAACATTCGAACCGGGCACTTTCCAAATACAATTCTATAACGTTACAGCCACATCACACTGCATGGCTTAAAACTTGCATTAATTGGTCATAACACTCAATTATAACCTTGTTATGTGCGGCGCTGTCCAGTCTCCTCTGACTTTCAACGATGATCAACATTTTTGGGGCAATATAAATAATTTATTGGTATGGAACATCGTGTTTTTATGTCATGTTCAAATACGTGGAACCCAGAATAACCACAATTCACTCCCCTTCAATTGACTACGTGCACAAAAGCGGGAATCATTTGTTGATATTCAAAACATGCAGCAGTCTGCATCGTAATTGCACGATTATTAATTTGTTTTAGTACCATTGCTGCATAGGTCCTATAAAACTGCTTTGATGTGCGAATTCCTGCAATGTGCAGCCAGCCACAACACCCCGCATTACACAAGCGTACTTTGCAGTGTCAAATACTTTTTCACCCAACAAACATGTCCCGCATTCCATTTTCGATTTCCCCTTCTGCCATTCACGCGAAACCAAATCCATTACATACATTTCTGCACATATTTGACAAACATCTAGACAGCTTTCATCCCATACTAACCATCTGGCACAATTATGAAGGCTCTTTCTTGAAATGTTAACAGTCGTTCAGCAGATTAAGAGAGTCCCCGCTTGTATTGAACTCGTAGGTTCATTACTACGTACTTCACAAAAGCAATTTCAGTCCACTTCATAATCGCATACCAATTTTTGCTAAACCCAGTTGATTAATATACTACAAATTACACCTATCTCTTCTAAGAGTTCCATTCTCTTATAGGATTTGAGACTTTCGCGGCGAGTACAATCAATAAAATCTTCTCGGGCAATCAGCCGCGTCAACTGGTTACCGTGGTATACCGACGTTTCGGGAGCCAACTCTGTCCCCATCATCAGAACCCTGACGATGGGGACAGCGTTGGCTCCCGAAACGTCGGTTTACTACGGTAACCAGTTGACGCGGCTGATCTATTCTCTTCCTATATGCCCCGTGCGTGCTGTGTGTTCCGCCGGTTCAATCGTCCTTAATAAGTTAAATCGACCTGACAATGTTAGGTGAACGGAGACAGAAATGGGTCTGGTTACGAATGAAAAACAAACTGAGAGTGTCTGAGAACAATGGGCTGAGGGGTGAACCATATTATCAAATCCTCACTCTCATCCCTATTTCCCTATCATAGTCAGCTACTCAGTTGGTTACTTATCTTTGCGTGTATTCAGTAGCATCTTCAGTTTAATTTTCGAGGTGATTTAATTATTTAAAACACAATGGTAACTATATTTACCACTTACTGTAACATTCTGTACCTTTAAATTTTGCCCGCTGATTATACTCGCAGGTTTATAATTCTCGAATAGACATCTATTATTTCGTTAAACAGCGTTAACCAATTCACCTTCATATTGGATACGTACGTTTTCTTCGAGGTACGGACTGAGTTCTTAAATATGATTTACGTCAAATAATTCAAATATTTAAAATCACTATACAAATTTAAGATGTGTGATAGGTCAGTCAGTAAGATAATTGCTGATGACGTGGCCAGCCGGGATTTAAATCTTGCTGGGAATAATGGAATGTTTTTAACTGTTCACAAGATTTCGGGATTCACCACTGCCCTGTATGGTGGATACCTGGGACTCTTTGGTCTTGAGGCATAGGAAACGGAGATCGACACTGATGTCAAATCCATCTGTAACCGAAGTTGAGAAAACAATAAGATTTAACTCTACACCCACCGTCTACATTACTTTCATGTCGTCGACTCCAGTCACAGGTACAATCCAGAATAGAAACATACGCTCCGCCACTGAAAGTGAATAAATAGTCTTCTCCGTCCTCAGTTATACTTGATACTAATACATAATGTCCGTCATATTTTATCTCACGGACTTGATTTCGCTTTTGTCGTCAATATTCGTATCTCCGTCACTAGTCTATTTCCAGGCGTTATTTACCGCACCTAATAGCCTGTCTCTACCCCACCCGTAAATTTAATCAACCGTTTAGTTTTCAATCTCTCATGTTGTGTACAAATAGCCGTGATAACGTTTCCACCAGTGGGAAAAGTACGAAACGCGATCCGATTGCTGTCCGCCAAAAAAATATAAATAAAATCTTGTCCGTGAAGATGTTCAAATCTTAATAGGAACGGAAAGTCTTGTGTTGCAAGCATTTTCCAAATGCATTCCGTGTCATTTTGCAGACGATATCTCATTGGCCTTCGTGTTTATGTACTAATCGCATTTTCAATGCCTTTTAAAAACAATTTAAATGTCGAAAATACTCGAAAACCGAAGTTTATAAGATCAATGTATATTTATATAATGTGTCTTTTTTTTTACTATTTTAAATCGATCAACTTCTAATTGACCTTTATGTGAAATACAAATTAGGTCCCGTTTTAGCATTACGTTAGTGGCTTCATCTCTTACAAGGCACTTACATGACCTCGGAGTAAAGATATCTTTTTATTTCATTGATACAAACCAAAATTACATTCGTCAGGCAACTTTTAGCACGAAGATGACTGTTGGGCCGTAGTTTAGCAGAAGTATTTGCTGCCTCCATTATCAGGGCGATCTCAACGCCTTGATGATGGAGACAACAAACACTTTTGAAACATGTGAACATCTGTAAAATTCTACACTCGCCGCCGTGAGAACCTGAAACCTCGTCATTTTGCATAGACTTCAATCCCAAATTTCATGGACATATTTTCAGCAGATTCGGAGATGAAACATGGGGAATGACATGGACTTGACCTGATCCTCTATGCATTGACTTTGTGCACTTCATACAAATAACTGATAAACATTCGACCTTGTATCAGATTTCACTTTTTAATATACCGTAGGGAGAAACTATCTTAATCGAGAAAAAGAAACACATAAAAGACTAGATGTTTATGGCAATACAGTGTTTAGGGTCCCTTGCTTTAGCGCGCGCATTTGTTACGTTTAATCACTACTCCGTTGCTATATAATTACGTTGAGTGAAACCCACTTCACACCTTCAGGGCGGTAATTTACTTTCGAACGACTAGTCAGAACACGTAATGTGTGTAAATTGTTGAACGTGAAACATTTTAAATTCGCGACAGTAAATTTTTATCTGCAATAATAAATTAACATGAAGATGAATGAGAAATACAACTTTTCTTGTTCGAATGGTTCCAGACTCAAGATACCCTTTTGCATATGTTGTCAACCGCGTGTCATTATCTAGAAGCTTCTAATTTGTATAAAAAAACATTAAAAATGGGAACATTTTTAAACCATTCCGACACTATCTTGTTCTCTGTGGTTTTGTCTCTTCCTTCCATTAGCTTTGAAAAAACTCCCCTATTCTATTCCATCCATTTTAACTACCCCCACTAAAAGAAGATACTGAAACGTTATACACTTTTGTGCTTACGTTGAAAAATACATAAAAGCCTCTGCTCGCGTGACCTGGAAAAGCAGAGCTAGGCAGAAATATGCAAGGGTTGTTAATTACTTCGATAGGGAAGCCCACGGCTTTTTAATTACTGTACTTTGTTGCCTCTTTCTGCTACTGTCCTTCCGAAGGGCAATTTGTCTCTACGTTGCCGCTTACACGTTTTTCAGGGGTAACCACCCTGTTTGCCACGTTCATTATAACACCATGAAGACATTTAGGAATTAATGGGCGTAATCTCATACCCAGGGACAGAGGGAACAAGCAAACACTGGATAGGGTACGAGCTTTTTGAACACAGTGACGAAGAGACACTTCCCAGACCCTTCTGGATTCGAACCTAAGGAGTAAATAAGAAGTCGTTCAACAACGCTGCTAGTTTTATCTTAGAATGGAGATTTATTCAAAACTTTTGGCAACCATCACTTCTTTGTTCATATCGAAAGTATGGCGATTTAAATTTTACTCACATTCACAAAACGGTAGGGAATTTTAAAAGCTTTGAATATAAAGCCCGCCACTGGGCTGCGTTCTCCGTGATTGACTGTGGAGCGTGTCTCTCTCCTGTCTCTTTCCTATGTAAATCAATAAATGTTGGTTAAAGGCAGGAGGGGGTCATTGGGAGCCAGGGGGTGGGTGAGTTATTGGGCTTAGGGGAGCGCCACGAGAGGAGGCTGGCTGCCACGCGATGTACTGTAAAGACGTTGCAGCTTCTGTGATATTCTCACCAATCGCGTCTCCCAACAGTTTCTACTCTTTTCTCGTCGTTTTATAAGAAAAGATGGACACTCTGTGTCATGTCACTCCGAATAACTTTTGGACCGACTGAAGCATTTTCATAAAACTTCGTGTGAACATTGTGGAAGTTACAAGACACTCCACATTTGCACTCTGTTTTAATTTCGCACTATCAGTAATTTAGATATGGCGGCAGTGCTACAAACTAATTAAATGTGAGCGTTACCACCGTCAGACAAAATGGGATTCTAAAATGTGATAGAGTTTCGAAAAATATGCTGCTTTCGCTCATTTATTATTTTCTAGAACGTGAAACAACATGGCTGTCGAGCGAAATCTATACGTTTGTTTTCGATTTGGTATTGATAATTAATCGACTGTTCTTGAAAGTAATATAACATTTTAATTATATCATAAACCAAGGCTTACCAACAAACTGTATGTGAAATATTTATATATCTTGATAATTACAAACGTAGTAATGTTACGAAGTTTTGAGGTTGTATCTGGTACATTTATTATACATAGTCAAAAATTGTACTAGAGAAAATTTGTACCAGAAATTGCTCATAAAGTGTATAGCTCTAATTATATATACCTATTTACAGCTCTAGCTGGCTTCGCCGTATTGACTGAAGCACTGGGGGAACATAGGCATTATAAAGTTTTCCCAAAACTTGTTTTGATTCATTGTTCACCGAATGTATGGTTTAAGTGTGTCAAAGAATCTCCGTGTCTAAGGCACGTACGCATTCTTTAGCACCGCACTACACAGAAGTGAATGGTCACCTTAAATTTACACACAACTTTATCGTTTCCTTTTGAAGTTATTTGATTACGCTTTGTAAATGTGGCGTCTATAAACACGTAGAAGAATACCTTTGTCATTTACTAAATGTCCATCTTGTTAACGATATTAGACAGACTGAAATACATACAGCTAAGCCGTTAGTACCTGAGCTGGTTCTTCTGAGGTTTAAATTGCTATATAAACGTTTAAAAGGTATAAATCGCCAGATGTTGATCAAATTCCGGCATAAGTTAAAACATCAGGTCTGAGCTCGAAATAACAGATCAACTATTGATGCTTCATGCAACAAACATTGAAAAAAAAAATTAGAGTGCTTTTACAATTGGACAATATCAACACAGTTATTTACATATTTCATAAGAAAGACTACGATTCTGCTAGAAGAGAAGTAGAATAACCCTCTTAATGAATTCAGTTTACCCATGAAATTAGTTGGGCCAGTTCTAATGTGTTTGAACAAAATCGACAATAAAATACTGAGAATATGTCATTGGGAAGCTCCAAGAAAAGAAAAAGAGATTTGAATTGAATAAGACATCCACTTCTGATCTTTTCTGATAATATGCGTTTGTTGACGGAACAAAAACTTTGAACTTCTATCAGCTGCTAGTAAGGAAACTGGTCTGGGAAAGATAAGTATAACTCATGATCAGTGTGCAAATATTCTTCTTTTTAACACCATCAGTATGTGTTGTCTTTAGGATGTGACCCCAAGACAAAATTAACATAAAATTACAGTTTTAATCATTAAGTTCTATCCATATGTGTGTTAAAGTCAAAATCCTCTTCCCAGAGCAGACACGTGATATAAACTAAAACACGGGCACTAGACGCAACAAAACTGGCTAGTTCTTCTATATCCGTGTCATGAATTATTCATATTACGTTTGATTTGAAGCAAGCAAAAGTTGTTCCAAAACTCGCCCATCTTGTTTTCATCTGCCCCACAACCCACTCTCCTCCATCTCTGTCTTTCTGACATGCGTTCCATTGTTCCTCCTCTTTGTCGACTGTCAGTTGTCTGATTCTCGCCCTTCGCCCCAGCTTCTAAACTTCGCCCTCATTGCAGACCGATAATGTTTGAAACAAGGAAAGGTTAAGGACTTATATCAAACTGAATGAACCCCGTCTCCCTCCCGCGTTCACAATTACCTCATAAAACGTCTCCATAAGCCACTAGATTGTTCTCCCTT
>NW_019059875.1:781106-792710 GCF_000696155.1 Zootermopsis nevadensis | reverse complement strand
TCCCTACTCACCAATTTGCTTGGTTTGTTGGGTGATTGGATTTTGCTGCCAACATTTACCACTGTTATTGTGAGATAAGGAAAATCCGTGGAACAATTTGCAAAGTAAATTAATAAATATCGATGTATCTTTTATGTCGATTCGCATCTATTCCTCAGTGCAGATGTGCTAACTTTTACCAAGAGCGCCGTAACTTCGTATTAAAATGGTTTTCGTTAGCATGTCAGTCAGAGGAAGATGTCAGATACCACTGACGTAGTACGAAAATAATGTTAATTCTTATTCTCATTAAGTTTTTTTACGGATTAGACAAAAATAAATGTTACCGTTCACTTATTTACTTATCACGCCAAGAAAATAATTTTCCGTGACTAACTCGGCAACTATCAACTTCACAAGGACTCTGCTTACCAAAGTTTCAGAGGTCGTTGCTGCCTCTGTCATTAGGGCGATTGCCCTGATGATAGAGGCAATATCTCAGAAGACAGTCATCTTCGTACTCACCGCCGTGAGAACCTCAAATCCAACTAAGAAAGTAATAATTCCTCAATTGAGCATTGTGAGTTTCAAACCACTTTCGAAGAAATCGGCGAAAAACAGTAATTTCCTTGAACCGACTTCATTTTAGAAATGATACAAGCCTCCTCTTCTTCAATAAAATCTATAAACAAGTTTCAGTTAAAGGTCTTCGCCTTTTTAAATCGATTCTTGTGGAAAACCGGGAACATGTGGACGACACACATCGGTCGGAAATGGTTTACTTGCCCTAGGAGAAAGAGATAGATGCCTTTTGGAAACTTCACAGCGTGCATTCAGCTCTTCTGTAATGCTTCACATCTGTGTATTCGCTTGTGGAACCTGCATCGATTCGTATATCCTAAATGTTTTTCTCAATCTCTGAGATAATTTCTAGGATATAACGCGGAATATCGTGTTTGTGCATGAATATTTTGGGGGAACAAACGTCCAAAATAAATTTCAGTCAGACCGTAAATAGTTTTAGAGGGACTGATGATTGCGATTAGTCATTGTATTATTAAACGTTACATTTCCTTCGAATATAAAATAAATTGTAAGGAATATGGACGACACAAAAGACAAAACGAAACCTGTGTAGGTTTTCTGCGCCAAGACGAAAAGGAATTTAGAAATTAAATTGGAAATTTAACATTGTGCTAACTGTACTGTTACAGACAGTTATGAGTAGTGCTCTAATAGATTAATTTAACATTACGCGAAATTGTATTGTCTGTTAGCATCCACTTAAAGACAAAAGAACAATGATTATTATACATTTATTCACACTTCAATAAAAATATTTAAGACTGTAAAGTCTGTAGTTATGTTGTTAACTCTTTTATTGTAATAATATAATTCACTAACTTCTGTTAACAGATGTTACGTAAAATTACATCAGTCACGTCTTTTTTTTTTCCTTTTAAAATTTAATAATTCAATTGTTGCTTGTCGACATTCTGCATATTGTTTAAATGCTAAAACTCATTACATTTTATAATCAAAATTAATAATAAATAACCACAAAACTAAAGCAGAACAACTAACTCTGTTAAATAAATGTTCGTCTTGCTCCTAGAGCTAAAAGGATATAAAAGCTAATTTATAATGCAAATCAGGAATTCTGCTTTAGAAATCTAACGTGGAAGACATAGGGAAGTATAAATTATTAAAATAAGACATTATTATAATTTCCAGCTTCACCTTAACATAAGACCCGTGTAATTACGTCTTTCCTGTCTTATTATCACAAGGATACATGGACAAACACCTAATTTATACTACAAAGTGTGAATTCCCCTCCTAGAACTTGTAATGTTCAAGACTGGTATGCAAATAAGAAAACCACGTTGTATCCTGTGTAGCCTTGACCTAAACCCTGCGCCTTATAGAATGCTACTGAAAATCCACTTGCCTATTATTATATCAACTTGGGCCTGTTTGATGTGAAAAGATCCTTCCATTACCTACTCATAATATCCCTTGTTAAACGTTAATTTATACTCACGATTTGCTCTTTGCCCCTCTTGCCATAGGCAAAGGAGTCGGATGGACGGTACTGAATGAATGGCAGCCTCTATCATGTCAAAGTTCAACTTTCACACGTGTTACACTTTCTGAAAAATAAAATCTAAGCTATAATGTAAAAAGAAAGTATTTTTCTTTAATTAGCGTGGCACAATAGTTAATTTAAAGAATTTACATTCGCGATTCACTTGAAAAAAATCATGTTAACACTAATTTATTTGTAAAATAGTTCGTTTTATCTGCGACCTGAGCGCCATAATCTGAGCGATGAAGCCCTTATCGATATATCCCTGAGAATAAGTTACGAGATAAACTTTTCGTACATCAAAACACATAATAACAATCAAATCTAAAACTTCTTGCAACTGTGTAGGAACCTGAAGACGGAGATAGAGTCCCATCTCCGAAACGTCGTTTTACGTTTTATATTTACTAGACGATGGATAATATCCAAGGAAATTTTTATTCAATTGACATAATAACAATATTTAATCTCTTTAACCATATGACAAAACACTTTGTGTTCAGAATATTTGCTGCATATCCATGAAGTCACAAAAATGCCCCCTGTTAGCAGAACACGCAGGTCGAACACCGGCCACGATCCTGAGCCAACTCATCCATCTTCTTGGTCTGCCCGGTGGTCGTTTTCCAGAAGCAATCAGAATTCATGGTTTCAGCTGTCGTTAACCAGATTATAATGAACTGTAATTTGAAGCTATTTTAGTTTAATTATATTTATCGATTCTGTCAGTAGGCTGTAAATTATAGTGCATAAAAGATGGGTTTGGTATACAAATTCAGTATTTCTGTCACGTTACAAAACGCGAACTTATTCTAGGCATGACGTGGGGTGTTATTAATTGGCGTCCATTGGACCATATCGCATGATTCTCCACTGCTGACAAAGGCGTAAATTTTCGGTAACATCGCATATTCGTCACTTTAAACGTTAAAACACAGAACAAATAACGCCAGTACTCGAACAACACAACTTTCCTTATTTACTTACATAGGCAATATCAAACCACAGCTTATTTCAACGAGGAAGGAAGTAGTGTGGTCTGTGTTAAAATCCCAGCATTTTATCCGAGACCTGACCACGACGTAAGAATGCTAACTATTGAAACCTAAATTCGGAGAGGATCTCGGAATGGGATAAGAACACTTCTATGAGTAAATACGTAAAGTATTTGAATTTTAAATAAGGCGGTCGTGGAATTTTGAAAATTAGACAGTACTATCCATGCGTTTGTCAGGATAATCTGACAGAAACCGTAAAATACCTCAATCAGTGCAGCCTGTATCTCGGCCGAGATTGGAACCGAATACCTTAAAAATGCAAATCTACAACATTACGGATGTACCATTCTCTAATTAGCCTGTATCCACTTACGTTTTCATAGTATTTTAATTGTCCATGTCATTGTTATGTTAAGTTTCGTTCTGTTTAAAACATGCTTTATACTTTAGCCTTAAAATGAGATACTACTATGCTTTACTAATGTCCTTAATGTTTATAATCTAATTTATTACCAGAGCAGTAAATTTAACGAAATAAAAGTGTGCGCTTCATGAAACAATTTGTGGTAATGACAAACATGTGAACTTGTAGCATCAGTTTATTTTTATATTGTTTTATTACATCTGCTAGCTAAATTAATTATTTTACTTTTATTTCAGCTGCAAGAGAAAAAGCTTAATGTTACCATGGAACAGTACGAGAGTGGATCATGGCTTGCTTCCGTTATTTGTCAACCAAATATGGACAATATAGGATTTGAGGTTTACACGGTGATGAGTCTGAAGATGGCTGTCTTCTGGGTTGTTGCGCTGTGTAGTCTCGTAGAAATTTACCGACTACCAACCAGACTACAGACTACACTGCGCAACAACCCAGAAGACAGCCATCTTCAAATGTGGACAAATTGTCGCATTCATTGTCAATAATATGAATGATATCAAACACCAAAAAACCAAGGAATTGTTACAACACTCCAAAATGTTGTGTCAAAGAAGATTCAGGTATGTCTGAGACCTGCATGTCCCTCGACGCCAGAGGACATGCATAGCCCAACACACGGGCAAAGGACTGACTCTTGTAGGCAAATGGATAGAAGACGGAATAACGCTCGTGAAAATATCCTTTCAGGAGAGGAGTGCCTTTTGGAAATCACATTCAAACGAAGGAGAGTCACTATTTGCCTTTGGCAGTTTTTGTACACACCGTCTACGAATCAAATCATACTGAACGCATTGTAGCGGTACAACTACTTTAGCGTGGAAAATAAATCTTACATCAACCAGGGAGACGAAATACGTGTCTCCCTTAATATTCAACTTACCCTACAGGAAAAGTGCCTTTGAAAACAGCAAGGATATAGTACATCAAAAACATGAAACTTGAACTTGTGTTAAAATTTGTTGCCTTATTGGTTGCGATTCCAAGTAATCTTGCAGGTGGTAACGCTCATTCTGGAGATGAAATACCGAAGTTCCTCTGTTACTGTTCCTTAGTTATCACCTACAAGATTCATTGCCCCGATGACGGAGACAGTAAGCACCTCTGAAACGTCGGTAAACGTCTAGCAGTCTACAACCCAGAAGAGTCACTTTAATGCATTATTATTTTCACGAAATTAGGCCTATATGAAAGGAATTTTGAAATTTAAGTTATTTCTGTTAAATAATTTACATGCAATGGGAAACTATATACATGTAACTTGTTTCCTTACCCACCTCCTTGTTTCATCAGATAAATCAGACTGTTTTAGTATGCGCATTTCAAGAAGTGCTTGTCGCTCAATAGTGCATTTAAAATTTGAATAACAATGAAAATGACATTATACAATGACTCACGCACACTACTATCAACCCGGAGAAGCCAATCCAAGGCACTTTTTAGGGGGGGGGGGGGGGGGGGCCTACACCCCTGATCAGATGGTCCGGCTTTCAAACGAGGTATATCTTGTGCGCAGACAGAATGAGTTACAAATCATAACATGCATCTGTAATTAAGGAAGATTACGGTCTTGATCTTAACATTTAATTAAATCGGTCCTTTAATTTCATTATTACATGCTACTCCAACGCTGTATGTGATTCCCCATTAGTTTGAGTAGCGTTGCCTTTTCATTACAGCGCTAATAACATTTATAGCTGTTTCTGTAATGAAACCGCTCTGTTTGAATATTACACAGCCGAAATCATACCCTTTGCTTTTCCAATTGATAAGATAAAGCGTTTTATTTGATCTCATCCCCACAGCGCTAATGTAATTGAGTCGAGAGAGAGAGAGAGAGAGAGGGAGAGAGAGAGAGAGAGAGAGAGAAACTCCAGCAGTAGCTCCCGGAGACTGAGCGTTTGTCAGCACTCGATAGTCGTTATATCGATTGGATTTGTTTCTCACGGCACCGAGTGATGAGACTGTGATTTTGACGTAACATCACCCTGTTTTTTGGCAGTTGCACCCCAACACTTCTCTGCCTGTAGGATTTAAAAGGGTCAGATGTTATTCCTTGGCTTCAGAACATTTTAGAACAGTTCTGCAGGCATATTCTTGCATGATTAATTTTGCTTCTCTCCTTTTCAACTTCGTCAGCAACCCTGCTTAGCACCTATTATAATAAAACAGCTCCATCCTTCTGCCTGTCTGGCTGGCTGACTTGTTTGATCACTGTTATAAAACCTAGTGCATTAATTATTTTGTGTTGATTTCTTGTTTCCCCTGTCATGGCATCCTATATATTAAGCTTCTCTAATCTCGTTTCATTTAATTATCGTTACAATATCAACTTCCATAAAGCGTGCAAATTCCAAAACTATTCATTGTTTAATCTTTTCATTCGTATGTTTATTTATAACCCTTAGACACATGAAAACATCTCTGAGCTTTGTAACGGTGAAATTGACACCGCTAAATGCTAAATGCAATGTCCCTGTTTACATCAGAATGGTGGTCAATTCAATTACGAAAGTAGTAACCCAACTGAATTGCCATTCTCGTCATGCATAAACATGGACTTATACGCAGAGAATATTACATTATCAACTTGAAGCTAATGGTAACCTGTGAGCCCAAATTAAATTCCTCTTTGTACTGTCATGATATAACTGAACAGACGTGTTCCAGGGCAATCAGCTGATCAGTCCACAGCTCTGCTGCAATGTACCACGATTCATTCTAGATAGACGCGATGTAGCACTAAGGTCTGGTTTGCTTGTAATCTGAGTAACGTAAGTGACGAACTTCCCGCATAGCGGTAGAGCCATTTCCGATATATCGCAGAGTCACGGTTGAGAGATAAATTGTCCGACCGGTATAGCTCTATAGTGTCCTTAAGCGACTGATTCTTATGTTTTCAATATCTCTATTTCAACTGCGAATGTACCGGTATAGCTCTATAGTGTCCTTAAGTGACTGATTCTTATGTTTTTAATATCTCTACTTCAACTGCGAATGGTAATCACATTTAAGTAGGTGAGAAAATAAACTTGTATGGTGGACAGGAGTATGTAACTATTCGCCTACTATCCCAGGATTTGCCTGGTGAAACAGAGACAACCAAGAATAGCAAATAACCCTGACGAGAATCGAACCGAACACGAAGTCAAAAGCGTTATTTTCCGCATCAGTTTACTTGGCACCTGCAGCCCGTAGTTGTAACATGAAAGGAATCGATTGTCCTGGCGTTTACCTACAGGGATTGGGGAAAACCACGAAGAAGTCCGAAATATGTTCTTCAGACCTATAGAGTACGAAGCAGGAGTGTTAACTACGGCTGCTGCTTCCGGTATTGCTGAGCAGAGCATGGCTATAACTCGCTTTGAAGGTAAATTCTATTGTCCACTATAGTCAGCTTACAGTCTAAGGCGCACAACCTTCAAATTAGGATTAGGCTTATGTTTGTCTGTGTTTCTTTGTTTGCTCTTTCGTAGGTGCAGAGAACTGTGGTAAACGGATCTCGCATAAAACAGCCGTGCAGTGTGTTTTGAAAATAAAGACAGACACAGCTATCTACAAATCTGGAAAGGGCAGAGGGTGTAATCTGTGAAAGAAGAAGGTATAACACAGCTTATCGGAAACTTTACATTCTTTTGAAGAGGTAAAACACCATGTCATTCTGAAGGGATGACCCGCAGAACACCAAAATGGACCAGTCCTTTTCTGAACGCACAATTGCGCAAGCCATGAAATTAGACGGAACATCTGAACACCCACGTGCGGTCTGTGCTTAAGTTGGCAGTATTTAAACACCATTTCGAAAAAGGAATGAAATTCGAAGACGAAACAAGAGAAAAATAAAGGGAGATAACAGAAACGGAAGAGGTAGGAGAAGGAACGGGAGAAAGAGAGGAAGAAAAGCAGAAGAAGAGGAAACAAAGAAGGAGGAGGCAAAATACAAGGACAGTAAAGAACGCCTAAGTATAATATTCATGTTGTTTTCGCCTTTTTATTTGCCAAGAAACGGAACATAGCGGCCGAGTGGTTAGAAAATTCCGGAATAGTGCCTTAAATTAGGCCACGACCGTTTCCTTCCATATTATTTCTGTTATTGTTCATTAATCATCCTATCAATCGACTCTATATAGGCTAAGTTATTGACAGTATCATCAGTATTGACGTATTTCTGCCTTAAATTGTCTCCCTTGAGCGAACGTTCTCAACAAGGGAAATGATCTAGCTTGGTTATCTGTTTTTTTGTATTTCTTTAACGATGTACATTTATATTAGTGTTCCCTAGGTGGATTATTTGTTTTTATTTATATTTCTTCATTTTTTGCTCTGTGTTAATATTGTTTCTATTTTGGGTTTGCCTGTACTTGGCAGTTATATTTAATACTGTACATGTATAAGTTTAGTTAATCCGTTTGTGTAATATTATCCATTATTATTTCACTATTATTGTATATATTATCAGTGTTTGCCTGTTATTTTCTTCTTGCTGTTGGCAAACACGTAAATAAATTAATTTAATTGAATTGAATTAAATAAGCATAAACAAATCCTTGAAAATATCATTTTCTATAGCTTAGGTCAGAAATGGACAGGCCTATGTGTCTATTACAGACTATATTAGATGTTTGTATGTATGTGCTGTATCACCATATAAATTACACTGATGTGCCAAATTATACTCCTTCTTATGTTACGGCCATTAAGTCAAACTACCAGTAGTTCATGGTGTCATCATGCTCTTATTTTCAATTTTGCGACTATGAGCAGAAACGTTTTCGCCACCACATCTAACCACACTGTGGGTCTTAAACCCCTTCCCCCATAAAATGGTTTCCTAGGGCGCGCTCCCTTTTGAAATGCGGCCGAAGTTTGGGGCTGATCATTCATTGTTTATACTGGAGCTTACAGAAATGTGTGACCCCACACACACTCGAAATCAGTCTCATACAACACAATTTATCCACTGAAATATAGGCTAAACTAGTCATTCTGAAGATATACCACGTTCCACTCCCCACACTCCGATATAAATTGTCCCCGGCCATTTCGTTTTATCAGACTGTACATAACATTCATCTCACGTCCTGGCTACAAAACTTGGGGTTCCCTTCCGCCGCTGAAGTAACGACAGATCGCTCCCTACCTTCTTTTATTTCCAATCTCACCCTCCGCCTCTCACTCTAAAGTTCTCTTTCACGTAAGCCTTGTCGGGTTGAGGATACAGAAATTTTTAGTCTCCCTCTTATCTGTAACGTGGGTCTCCTAAGTACTGCTAACACCTGCATACCATCTTAAGAAGCCAGTCTGACTGCGATAATGTTTGAAAACATCATAAATCCTCTACAGAAATAAATAAAATATATAATGGGCTTGAATGCTCGCTAATTTGACTACGGGGAAGCACTGACTCTTTTGGTCCGGATTTATTTTGCTCGATTAGACCAAAAAACAAACACGTCTTGCCATCTGTCTATAGTTTTGGGGACCCTCAATAATAGAAATTATATGTTGCCTATAACTTAATAAAAGAATAATTTTTATAGAAAAACCAGTACAGAAATGCTGGATTAATTGTTGTCTTGATTTCAATATATCAAAAGAACAAAGTATTTCTATTTACGATATCTGTAAAGCCTATGTAGCTGATACCAGGTGTAAGATACAATCTCACCTATAAATGTATATCCTAGCAGAGGACAAGTGGTGTAGGGTCCACCCAGCCCTTTGTTCAGTGGATGTCGGGGTAAACCGGCCGAAACGTGAAGTTGGACATTCAGTTTCATTTGGTGCCGACGTCTAAAATGGGTTGAGTTACCACTTTGTCCTTCATAGCTTGGTGCTTAGGCAACATTTATTTCGTACTGATCTACATTTAAGGGTGCTGGATGAAAACGTGGTATGAGATGGATTTTATTCTGTTCGTGTCTTACGTCTGTTACAAAGAGGTGTTCGCTGTATCCTTGTGGCGATAGAAATGGTGATGAAACTCTATGTACAATTTACTTGGTCTCTCCGCGCTAGGTGGCAGACGTAGCCACTTTGGCGTATTGCCAAGTTGCGCAGAGAAGAGGTAAAAAGAAGTGTAATACCGGAAACGAGAAATCTGTCTGGGATGCTGTCGCTGGTCCATGTGATACGGATGTATCAATTTCATTTCGTAATGCAGACAAGGATTTCCTTAACAAATGGTTCTCAACCAAAAATCCCCGTAGATCGCTTTCACGAACAAACAAGTTTACTGTGACTGCATTAAGACTTAAGTTTTAATTATATCTCTGCTGATTTCACAAAGATGAAAATAAAACTTTTACATATTCATAATACCTTCAGTTTTCAGTTGTTAAAACCGCACGATATTATTCACAAAAGGTTTCAATTTACTCAGAAGCAAACAGAACACAACCAAAACGGAAGGGAACGGTTTATAAACGAGATATCTAATTTTTGTTTTTGGTGTTTAAAGTATCCAGAGATAAACACAAAAATTATCGTTTTTACTTGCAGAAGTTTGTGTTAAGAGGGCCCAAAGGTTCATTACCGTATTCATGAACCCTTCACTAGATCCTACCCAGTGCACATCTTCACGTCCATCAATGACTAGGTCTCCAAAATTACGGAAACCTTCCCTTCAGGTTTTCCGATATAAACTTGATGTTGTTATTTCGTTAAATATTCATCAGCTTGGTGTTTCAAATGAACATTTCTGACCTTTTATTATGTGCAAATTCTTGAGTACCGGAAGTATTTTATGAAAAAACTGATGAAGTCGGATTTAGGCTCCAGGCAAAACCAGAGCATAACTTGGAGGTGTTCAAATAAAAATTAATTCGTCCTGTAAGTTTTTATATGGAGTCATCCAGTACCAAATTTAATCGAAATACGCACCTCCTCAATAGACGACAGGTTATATACAGAGCTGTTTATGTTCTTTGTACAAACAAAGCACAATTTGAAACAAAAATATCCATGCTATTATTGCTTGTACATACTAAATTAGCAAGTGAGAAAATGAAATATCTTACTTTTATTGTGGATTTATCGCTTGATATAGCGTGGTGACAAAAGCAAGTAACACAATCTTTTAGTTTACGGAACGTAATGTTGCGCTATTTTGTTCTTGACTCGTTCGAACTCCGTGCCGAACGGATCATTCAGACTTTCGTTTTCCGAATTTCTTACACTACTTCTGCTGTGCCGTAATACGTTTGGTACTTAAAACAAGCCACGACCGGTTCTTTCACCCTTCCACACAATTATCCATTCATAATATTTTTGAATGGAAACTGTTGTATCGAGGGCTACTTCCTCCCCCCCACCCCAATCGAAAATTCCACACATTAAACTTAGGTCATAAACATACCTAACCTACCATCACTGGAAGGCTCAATGAGACTCGTTTGTGTGTCTAGCATGGTTAAACCTAACCTCACAATGAATTCAGCTTTATACAAAAACCGCGATTGCACTAAACCAGTGGTATTCAACCTTTTTTGTTCGCGTACCCCCAGATATAATTTCTCTTCAACTTTGTACCCCCAAAGTTGGTGTATAATTCAAGTTATACATAGTATATAATCTACATCTAAAATAAACTAAATAAATTACATTACTGATTATTCAGTGTTTATCATAAAATAATATATTTTCTTAAATTTCACGTACCTCCTAAGATGTCTTCGCGTATCCCCGGTTGAATACCACTGCACTAGACCACAGATTACCGCGCAGCCCACTGTCCCACTCCGGAGAAACATAGGAACCCCTCCTACACAATAACCTTAAAAGAAACGAGCTGTATACTCATCAACTGCCCAGAATTTTTGCATCCAATACGTATTCCAGTATGTGATAACTCGCATGTAATGTTGTCCCCAATTTGTCATCTCCGTACTTTGAAGGCCCGATGGGGAAGAAAGAAAGAAAGAAAGAAAAAACTCGTAGACACACATTCACTAGCAACATGAAGATATTGTTAATATTATTTCTGTAACATGTTGCAATATGATAAATCAGTAACATGGCTGAGAATATTTTAATATTTCTTCTTTGCAAAGGGTTCTTCAAGGGTAATTTTTATCTTCTTTTTTTTGCAGTCCACGCTG
>NW_019059875.1:725489-779885 GCF_000696155.1 Zootermopsis nevadensis | reverse complement strand
ATGACGACCACCACCACTGATTCCTCAGCCCCATATACGCCACTTGCTTCTCTTTAGCATACAACGCAGTGTGATTTTCAGCCCCTAAACTTGTTGTAACCACCTCTTCCCATCAAATACAGTCATGAATGCTTTGAAAGTATGGTGCTATGTTTATGTTTAATTAGACACCCTTCTTGTATTCTGCTTCGTTGCGATAACTATTTCAAGTGTATATTTGTTACATCCCTTATGTAGAATGGAGTAATTTATTCACATTCTTCTCAAAACAATAATATTTCGCAATCACAGAAGTTCATTAAAAGTTCGGAATATTTATATTGATTATTTTATTTTGAATTCCATAAAAATAAATGAAAACTATTGTGTATTATTAAATGAAATGTTTTGTGATGGTGTATTTTCATTTTGTCAGTTGGTTATTCTGTTAGGACTGCTGCCACAGCCTTGTCGGTTTTCATACTATGACATCGTGCAGTAGTATTGTATTGACTGGTGTTGAATAGTGAGTAATAATGTGGTAAATTGTGTGGTATTATTCCTCGGACTTTTGTACATTATCGAATGACGATAATGTGACGAGAGATGAGCTGAATATATTGTAAGAAGAATGTAAAGACTAGGTTGCGGCCGGCGGATGGATACGCGGCCATTTTAGAACAGGCGATGCGGCAACCGTGTGTATTCCGCCATTCGAAACAATCGAAGTGTTTTTCTCCAGGTGCAAGTCCTGGAATTTTGGTGAATAGTTTGTGGTATTTATGAAGTTTGTGATATGTGATACGTTCGGATCAGTCTGGAAGTTTTAAGGATTACAGTGAAGTGAGAATTTTGTTCATATGTGGTATACAGGATGAGGTAGGGCGATGGAAAACGAAGTGAAGCAGCGGAATCAAAGAAATCGTCGACGTGAACGGGCGCAGCGCATGCAAGCTCAGAGAGAAAGCAAAGCGAAGGATGGGGATAGTGCAGAGGACGAATCTCCAGCTCGTGAAAAACCTCAGAGACCTCCTAATAGAAGGAAAAAATCAAAAGAACCGCCGTTCGAAGAGGACATCATTGATGGATTTGCAATTTTAGCCTTCCGCACGTACGAGGATCTTGAGGTAAGACAGGCCATTGTTTGCAGTAGTCCGATTTGCTGTCATATATTTGGTTTCAGAATTTTTGTCTTGTTTGAAGATATTCGAACATTATGGAATAACAGGTCATTTGCATACAACCACAGAAGCACAATAAACAAATCATGGGCCCAAATATGGAGCTTTGTTTTTCCTTGTGAAATTTGGTTTCGCTGACATGACTGGGTGTATTTATTCTTGGTTAAGTGGCAAATATTTGTGTGCAGATACCACATTACGTATTTTAGTTGTCAAAAGTTCGGCAAGATCCGTTTGTTTCCACAGTGCAGTTGCATGAGGTAGACCATTAAGGACAATGAACTTTCCACAATTTCAATTTATAAATTGCTTAGTAGGCTGTGTCTTGTTTTCAAATAATACTATTCAGGTACTTTGGTGTACGTTGTATAAAAAACTCTTGAATTTCTGGATATTCTGAAACATTTGAGACATGATTACCTTGTTTTTTCAACAGTACATAATGTTGACAAGTACAATATTTATCTGCTATTCAGGATTTGGGCCAGTACACTGAAAAGTGTGAAGAATTTAAGGTGCAGACTATATGAACAGGAAGAAGAAAACAAAATTTTGTTTTTTAATCAAATCAAATCATATTCCTATGTGTTACACTGGACCTGAAAAGTTTGTGAAAGAATTAAAATATTGATACAGTGTGAAACATTTTTCATGTAATGGTCATCATCTTTATGGGCCTGTGAAATGTAGTATTCTTTCATGCTTTTAACACAGATGTTGTGGATTGAAGTAGAATTTTCTTCACTTCTGTATTATAAGACAGTGTTATGATTTGCTTCCAGATGGCCATTCTCTTTTGTTGGTCTCCAGTTCCTATTGTAGAGGGGTGGGACACAACATGGTATCGGTTTGCCCTCTGTGAAGTGTTGAAATCATTTTGATTGTTAAGGCTTGTCTGAATTTCAGCTGCTTGGAATAGAGTTGTCTTCTGCCAATTGGCAAACTCTACTGATGCTCAAGCTGAGGTTGTATATGTAAACAACTTGTCACATATATCTAGTAGGTAGGTCTTTGCACTTTCACACTGTGTAAGTTTCAAAGAATGTAGGGGGAAGTGGTTTGTTAATTATGAAAGCCGTTAGCGAAATGAAATGGTGTGTGTGGCACATAGCTCAAGGCAGATTGTATATGATGACAATGTGAAAATGGTGCCTTAACCTGATTTTAAAATTAAATGCTAGGTTAAGTTCACATTTTATAGAGAGGTACCAAAAATAATTTAAAATATTTTTCACAATTAGTATAGTTTCCTGTTATAATAACAGATACATTGATGTGCTAGTGATAAGAGGAGATTAATGTACTTTTGTAAGATATTTACATTTATATCACACTTCTGTTTGCAGAACTTCTGATTTTGAAATAGATTGAAGTTTTTAGCACTGAGTAAAGCCAACAGTAAAAGCCTACTATTACATTTTATCTTAATCAGAACTTGCTTGAATCCATCACTGTACCTCAACCTGACCCAGTGAAATTCAGTTTATACTCAAAGCTGTTTCATTAAAATAAATTTTAATATTAGGCCAAATATCTGAAGTCTTCTTTTCAGGTGTTCAAATTAAAAATTTATGTACATTTCTCATCTTCCCAGTGTTTGAGGTATGCACTGCGAATCTCATAATAATCAGATTTTATTGCCCAAATATTTGGTAAAGAGTCCAAATTATGAAGCTTCTTATTGTATAATTTTCTCTGTTGTACTGTTGTTTCCTTTCTCTTAGGCCCAGATATTCTTATCAGTATTTTGTACACTCAGTGTCTGTTATTCACTTAGGCTGAGAGAGAAAGTTTCACATACATATAAAATGCTGACAGTGTAGTTTCTATATGGTTTAATCTTCAGGTTTTCAGATAGACATTAAAATAAAATAATCCGTACTGATTGATAGCAAGTATTTCCTTAATTTAATTTGATCTTATCTTTGTGATTATAATTTTGTTTTGTTATTTGTTTCCCTCAGATATGAGTATTTGAACTTTGCCACATTTTTTGTACATTTATTAGCTATCTTTGTAGTATGTCTATGCTGCATTCTGCATAGTCATAGGCCCTTAGTAAATTGATACATGCTTGATTTGAACTAACACTAAACAGTCACCAGTTTGTTGGAATGAACACTGAATGTGATCATTTTTTGGCTCACAGAACTGTAGCGTTAGAAAGTTTGATTATTGTCATGGCAGGGCACTGGGGATTTTGTCAGTCACCGAGTAATCAATTTGGTGTGCCCTACTGCAGAGGCAGTCAATGAAAGCTATGCCTGTACACAAAAACAACATACATTCTTGCAGATTCTAGTTATCAACACAAATATTGTGATGTGACTGGTGTTACTTTGTAACCCCCCCTTTTCCCAACTTGTTTACTTTGTGATGTGATAAAAGCAAAACAGTGGTAAGAGAAGGGATATAATTTTATGTTGTTAAATCAATTCTTTTTTGTTTTGGGGGAAAATGTATTCTATACTGATATAGATCGATGTGTTGATATATCCCATAATTTCTTGGTACCATAAAACCACTCATATTTATTTAAGAAGTAAAAAATCTGAACTCAGTTCATTGGGGACATGTTTTATTTGGTTCTTGGGAATAATAAAATGTATGAACTACCATGATTTTTGTGAAGGGTTATTGTACACACTTTTCAAACATGTGTTGGACAGTGCTTTGCACATGTGCTTGAGGCATCAGAAATCAAAACCTTGTGAATATTGCACATTGATCTGTATTATTGGATGTACAGGAGTAACTATTTAAAGATATATTTTTGTATAGTGTTAAATTTATGTGAAAATAGGGGCTATTTTATAACTGACAAAAATAATACGTATTTTTCACTATCAGATGTTACAGTAAAAGAACAAATGTGTCAAAATTTCTGTTCCAAAAATTAAACTATCAGATATGCATAGTGAGTTGCCAATTTGCACTGAAGTCTGATGAACTGGGATAGCTCTGTCAATAAAGTGATATTCTTCAGGCCAGATTCCTGTCAGGGCATTCATTTCTGTTTTGCCAACATATCCAGATCAGCTCTGGGGCCCAGTGGGTAAAGCAGGTCGAACATAAAGCTCTCTCCATCTAGCTGCAATATCTAGATTGCATGAGGCTTCCCCTTTAGTGACCTCTGTTCACTCAAATGGTTTTTTGGCACAGTGCAACCTTACATTATGTAGACATTTTCTCTGTTCATGAAATCTGCCGATTCGACACACAAAGTCATTGTTATGAAAGCTACTGGACATACCTGAATTTGAACTTCCAGTGTTGTGGTACCACAGAAACCACAACAAAGAAAAGTTTAGAATGAGATTGTGTTTGCATGACTTTGTTATTCCTCATGAAATTAAGGTCAAAACTTTGCTGTACTTGCACAAATATGAACATGTGATAGCAGATCAGGCCAAATTGGATGATAAGTTCAATGTTTCAGTTGACAGTGATAATAACTTTACTGATCTAATACTTTAACTTTGAGAATTGACACACAGAATATTTCTAGGCCCATTTTATAGCAATTTAGGTTTCTTATGGTTCAGAAGTTTGTAATGATTTTATACATTGTATTTATATTATCTAGTTTTATCACTGGTCTTGTCCACAATTCTGCAGTGACTAGTTATCAGTACCACAGTAAACATAAAATCAGTCATATTTAAGTGCTTTCTCTTATCAGTTAAATGCCATCAAAATAATTGTACATAATTACATCTGTTGATGAAGTTCAGTCATCTTGTACTTACTGTAATGTATACTGAGTTTGTGATTTTTGTATGGCAGTTTAGGATTGTGATACATTCTAATTTATAATGTCATTTAAATTTTTGCAGCCTGTTCTTATTTTAGCATAAAAGTTTCCTAACACAATTTTGTATGGTTCAGTCAGTTTAGTGACTGGCTACAGACTGAACGACCAGGGTTCGATCCCTGACAGGGCAGAGGATTTTTTCTCTAGCATCTATGTCCAAACTGGCTCTGGGGTTCACCCAGCCTCCTATCCAATGGGTGCTGGGGTTTTTTTCCCGGGGGTGATCACTCACCCCTATCTAGTGCTGAAGTTAAGAATGAGTGGGAGCTATACCGCCTCTCCTCCCAAGCGCCTTCATCATGTATTGTGGGACAGCATTACATTACTTTATTTATAAAACTGAATGTACATATTTACATTCTGCTTTTAACTTTCATGTAGATCACTGATATTAACCAAACATTGCAGTTATGTTGTTGGCGTTCCTGCTTCATATTTTGGATTCTCCAGACATCAGTTATGCTAACCCTTTTTTATGTGTATCCTCAGTTACTCCAAGCATATACCAGGATAGTACCTTTAATTAGGTCGTGATCACTTCTTTCCATATCCTTTCCAATTTATTTTCTTTGTCTCATTTAGCTATTGACAGCTTTATTAAACTATAAGTAGAATAAATGAATCTTTATCTTCCATTAGGCATGTCTATGCAATAGCAATATTACAAATCTTAGAGGAATCAGGATTGTTGAGAATGAACTAGATTCAACCGACTGAGTATAGAGTATTTAAGAAGTTGCTTGCACACTTTGGAAACTGATAATGACTAGAATAGAATGGTAATGGGTCAGGAGGATGATGGCTGTTTTTGTTCTTCAGAAGTCGTTCTTGTAGAATTGTAAGACAAAAGTAGACCATCTTTATTGTTTTCTTGATGCTGTAAAAATTGATTTATTATATAATAAGAATATTATTATGAAGTTCACACAGGAAGTATGCTACAGGGGTCCGCAGTGGCTGCGAGGTCTGAGGCGTGGGCCTTGTGCCGCTTGGTCGTTGGGACCGTGGGTTCGAATCCCACTCAAGCCATGGATGTTTTTCTGTGCTGTGTTGTCCTGTGTACAGGTAGAGGCCTTGCGACGGGCTGATTCCTCGTCCAAGGAGTCCTACCGAATGCCTATAGATCAAGCCAACGAAAAAGTTGGGACCCGCAATGCTCAGGCACTTGAAGAACAGGTCGTTCCCAGTATCCCAGTATGCTACAAGATATGATGAGGCATGACTGTCAGATGGTAATCTGTGGTACTAGTTGGTATCCAGTTCATGCTCAATATTGAGGCACATCTCACAGTAGAATGACAAGTATTCTGCAAGTCATTCTGGACAGTTAATGCTTTAAAATGAATTGAATATCTGGACTTTTAAATCATAATTAGTTTATTTACTTCCTGTTATTTGAAATTGATATCCAGACTTTATTGATGAGGTTGATTATAATTATTGGCAGATCTTTCATTACTGTGATAGAGGGAAGTATTAAAGGTGGGATTTAATTATTGTTTTGTAATTGAATGTTTTGTTATGAAAAAGATACAGCCTGATAAAGAGATATAGGAGATGGATTTTATTTCTATTAGATGTAGTAAATAACGTCAGACATTTTGATGCATCAGTAATATGGATACAGCAATTGGTGTTGACTTTCTAACCACTTTTGACTCAGAGGTGCATACATTTTCAGTTGTTTGCCTCAAGTTTATGGAAATGGAACTGTATCCTTCTTGCACCAAGCTTAGTAATTAGCTTTTCCGAGAAATGTTACCAGTTCACTTCAATATATGCAATGGTAATGCCAGTTAATTCCTGTTAAGAAATATAACAGAATTTTAAGCCGAAGGTGGTTTTATTTATTCCCTGTTTAACATAACAACATATATTAACATTTATTTAGTAGCAGTAGACAAATTGGATGTTTCTAAAGCATTTGTTGTGCAGGTTCATACTGAGATGTGACGTTTGTTCTAGTTGAATCTTGTGTCTTATCAGGATGATAGTACCTATTTAGTCTCACATTCATACTTAACTCAGACAACCTGTACTCATGGAATGTATTTTGTTTTTTGCTCATCATAATTTATTTAAGTAACTCCATGGACCAGAGTCCTTGAGAAGTCAATAGTACAGTAAAGCTAGTAAAGACATTTCCTGCCCTTATGGTATCCAACGGTTTCTTACCTTGTCACAAGAGCCCGCCACTGGCAGTCGACCTGAGCCAAATTAATCCACTCACTAACAATTGTTTGTGTCTTACCCACCTTAATATTTTTCTGCCATCTACGTATGTTTCTTCCAGTGGTCGATGTTGACGTTTTGTGCATTATGAGGTCGTACGTGGATATCCGTCCGTATGATTTATTTAATAGACTTTTTTCTACATTTGATGTTGAGGAGAAAAAAGCAGCAGTGGAATGGTTAGGTCTGGTGGCCGTTTTCGTTGTTTTTGGTCTTTCTAGGCAAATTTATCGAATGTCTCTTAAAGCAGCCCACCAACTTTATTTTCCATGTCCTTGCAGAACACCGTTCCCAGTGATTCCTCCATTTGAAGCCTTATAAATTATACGGTTGAAAATTGCGAACAGATGTGTTGCTAAACGAGCTATAAAATAGCAGGCAATAAAGTGCTGTGTAATTGGGTAGCTGTTATAGAATCTCTTGCACGTTCCTCTGCAGCCCTGTGAAGTAGATGTGAGTTGCTAAAGTAATTAACGTGGTTTTGATTGAATTTTCCTTTTAGTAACAAGGACAAGACAGCAGGTGAATGCAAGCAAGAGGTCCTTCAGACAGTAGGCCTGGACGAACGTCAAGAGGAAAGCGCAAAGGCAAGCCGTGGCACTGGTTGCATTATTAGTTTATAACCTCAGGAAGAGGCGTTCGTTCATCTTCGTGTTTCCTTTCATTAGGCTTTATTTACACGGGGTGAACAGACGCCTTATGTGTACGCTCTTTTATTCACCTGTCGCGACTTGAATCCCTTGTCGGTTTTTGACGAAATTTTAGTTTAATTTATTTTGAAAGGATTCATGCTTTTAGTATCATGAAATTATCCTATGTCTGTTTCCCGGAATAAAATTTGAACCAATCGACGATTTCAACGAAACTTTGTATATCATATTATTAGAGGCTGATCCATCTTTGTTTTATAATTTCTTACTAGAAATTCTGTATGAAATTTGTTACAAACATGATGGTGTGAAACTTTGAGATTGCGTCGGGCAAATCTTAAGTTGCGAATAGTAAAGCTTAACTATAGAAGTGAATCACGAAATTATTTGTATGGCGAGAAGTTTTTTTTGTTTGACGTTGAAATGTAAGGTACTCACTTTGTTATGTATATGAGAAAGAAAGGCTGGTAATGAACGTTTCACCACGAACAAGTACACCAGTAATTAGTATTTCCGAGGTCCGCTACCTTGTCTGTCTCACATTGTGCGAAACCAGTTAGTCTACACATGTAATTATTACTAGCACATTAAACTTTATTTTTACGTATAGAAATTAACGTCTTTATTTGGTGTTGAAATTAATGTAATTAAATTTAGGAACATGTTTTACGTTTATAGGTTTTTGCACCATTATTTGTCAGATACAATTGAAATAAATGTTGACACAGTTCGTACATTATTGTATATAGATGACCATGTAATTACGTCAGACTTGCGTGATGAAATTACAGGTAGCATTATATACTTCACACAGCTCTATAGAACAATTTTGAACGAAAATATCGCCAATAAAAACAAAAGGAATTGTATGTAAAGGACAGGTCCCAATTAGAATCAACATTTTAATAAATAATACTATACTGGAACAAGTAAAATTATTCGCATATTTGGGTCAAAATTTTATACGGAGAGAAAAAATTTGGCGACTAAATTTTCCTGAGACGTTCTCAGTTAACATTATTCTAACCATCCCATTACTTTTGTGTGCGAGTCTGTGCATGGAAACAAAGGGTTGTGACAATACGAAAGACGGCATAGATGAAATTCATGAGACGCTCTAGGGCATAGTTTGTTATATCATGGAAGAAATTAAGATTTTTTTGTAAGAAATAAGGCATGATACCACTCGGAAAAATTTATCGCCGTATAAGCACAACTGGGTGCATCATGTTAGATGGATGAAAAACATTAGGCACCCAAAAAAAACTTCTTCACTATCGACCAGTCGGAAATCGAAGAAATGGACGATCGATCTTCAGAGACAGACAGATTCAGTGTTGAGGCCGAAAGACGTAACTTCGTGACAAGGAGACGAAAGGTATCTTATGACGGGGCGATCACCTGAGAAATGAAGGTATAGAAATAAAATAAACATATGGAATTAAATTTTTTATTGAATTCCTCTTTACCATCTCATTCTGCATTCCATTTTTCTTCTCTTCGCCAGTTGTATTCTTATGGCAGGCAGAAATTTTGCTAACGTGAACAGAGACGTGCATTCGCATCGCGTTAAGGCGTGTACCTCCGATTGGAAGGCAGCCTAATTACCACAGATTAACTGCAGGTTTTTTGGAACAACTACAGTGAAAAATTACTTCAACATGTTTCACTGCAGGTATACTTTTAAATAAAGTTGTTTGTATGTTGGTGTTGCAGATTTCTGTAGGGTGTGTGTGTGTGCGTCGTGCAGCCAACCAATATCAACATCCATCCGGCACGTTGCCCTGTGTGTTTAGTACCGAGCGGGGTGGGATTTTGCCATTGGGTTAGGTTTGGAGTTAGGGGAGGCTTTGCTTGTATGGGGTGTGTAGGCCAGGGGGTGACCTAAGTATCGATCAGTCAGTACTATGAGTCTTTTCGTAAATATTGGTTCCCACCCTCGGAAGAGGCTGGGCGATTTGCAAACGGATTGTAGCGTAAGGAAGAGGGATGAATTCAAAAAAGTGAAAATAAAATTCGTACTTTCTACATCACGTGGCAAACAGATGTCACCACGTTTCCTTATACGTATATTGCTTTCAGGATAGTTTAAACGGCTACTGTAATTATTATATACTAAATACTATTTATTGTAATGACCCGCCCCGTGTTGGAAATATCGTAGTCTGGAATGTGTTTTTGCTATAAAATACCAATTTTTCTTCGTGTCAACAGGGGATGAATCTGGTTTTTGGTTGGAAACATCGAGTCTGCCAGATAACATGTATATACCTAAATATATTTTGAGATATGCCCAGTTGTTCGAATCTGTTCAGCTAACCACTCACCTCCATCTAATGTGTGGAACTTTTCCTCGACTCATGGATGGCAAAGTGCTTAATTAGGCACCAGAGACAAATTTATTTCTTGTTTCCTTAAAATGCTTCAGTTGCTGTCGAATTTTAATGTAGCGCCAAAGTAGTTTATTTCACAGACCATTCTGATGTACTCTCTGCAACGCTGTGGATTTGTGTTCGGAAGGCAATTGTTCGAATCTCTGTTGGATTACAAGTATTCTGGGATATTCGGGGTTTCCTCAGTCCTTCCAGGTGAATGCTGAGGCTGTACTGTGAAAAATGGCCACGAATGTCTTTCAAATCAATATAAACTCACCGTTCATAATAATTGAAAGAGGTTTAAAACAAATTATACATAGCAGGATTTGAGGTTCTCACGGCGGTGAGTCTGAAGAAGGATGTCTTCTGGGTTGTGCCTTGTAATCTGGTACTAGACTATACAGCCATCTTCAGAAATTATTCAGTTCATTGATAGAAAGGTTTAAAACATCATACATTTGTTGGGTGTTTTTATACGCCTTAGCGTAAACGAAGAACATCTCACGGACTTGTCCATGTATGTCGCGTTTTATCGCATTTTTCACAACAGTGACCTTGTATAGTATTGTTGCTGCATTGAATTTGTATGTTATTGTTGCCTTTTATACCATTGTTGAATTTTTTTACCTTGGTTGTCTAGCTGATGCCAACGTTCGTGATGTGGCGTAATGAATGTCTTTTTTGGATCTTTGGTATACTCGAAAGAGTACACATTTCCAATCTTGTTTTAAAAGGACGAGCGGGTTTTATGGAATTTGGTATTTTATATCAGCGCCAACAACTTCATTGGTAACTAGATGTTTGAACATGTTTCCATTCTTGTTGAAAAGTGACTATGGGCAGTGGTAATTTAATCAGCTACTAGAGTCTCGCAAAACCCTATTGCGTCACTCCCAGCTGTAGACCAGGAGTGCACTGAATATTCATTGGATTTAGCAAACTTTTCGTGTAATATGCTACTATCATCATGTACTCGGGATAGAATTCAGCTTTACCATAAGGTGGAGGTAGTGGTCTTGTGTTCCTTACAGGTGGTTGGTTACCTACCTGACTGTCCCCAAGGTGATCCAGCCGGTTCTGCAGACTGCCCTCTCTTTCTTGTGGTCTCTTTCACTGAACTTTTTGTATCTTCATGTGCTTGTTCAGATTCTAGGGGAAATGGACAGTGCTTCATACAGGTTTTCAAAACACTTGAACAGCGGTAAGTTCAGGGCGTGGCATTTTCTTCGAGGCTTCAAGTCCAGGTTTTAAAACAACAGATGAAGGAATCTCGTATAGAACGCGGATGTTCAGGCTACAAAAATTTGCTTTAGAACTTGTAATAGGTTCCAGTGTTGTAGAATGGGTACTTACGACACTTGTTACATGATGCTTCTTTTTCTTCAAGTATTGCCCAGGGGCGAAGTGTTCATGTTAACCGTGTTGGTCCGGCTAACATTTTGAAAAACGAAAATAAAAAGTTTTTTGTCTTTCGTGGTTAAATGGTACTCCATACACTGAACCACCGCAGAACGGATTAGTCAAAGAGCAATTTTATCCACCCCCAGCCAGGCGCTCGCTGCGAGCGTAGGCCTCAACTAGATGGCTAGCAACGACTGATTGGCTGAAGCTGGCTAACGATGCATGTACGATGTATGAACCACATAACAAAATTTTTGTTTTGATATGATTTGTATGTTGCGTGGCGTGATTCTTGGAGGTACCTGGATTGTTTTTCGGGCGGTTGGAGTTCAGCGGACTGATTTCCATGTTTTCTTTAGTTTCCCCAGGCGAAGCAGCGTATGGGGGTCTGTAGTAATTAGGGTTGTCTTACATGCAAGGCGTTTATTTTTAATCCGTCTCAGTGGTAAATTGTTTAGCTTGTGTACTCTGGGTAACTGAATGGCATTTTGACCGGTTCCAACTCTCAGACAGGTTTATCTTGGTTTTGCTCTCTCTCTGTCCCTCTCTCTCTCCCCATGACACATCGCCAGCTTCCAATACTTCCCTTGTAATGCAAGTGAAAGGAAGTGATAAACAAAAGTGAAACTAAAAAGTACAAACTGACAAATAAAAAATGGAATTACTGGTTTCTTTTTAGTGTTCATTCTGTGAGTTTTATCAGTTTTCGTCTGACTGCCTCAGGATTCGGCTACTGACACCAGAACGTTTAACGCTGTTAGACGTCCGTGAAACTGGATTTATGTACATGTATTCTATATTGAAATGTGTAGACTATTGCTGATTACAAATATGGCATCTGTTGCATTCCTTTTCTAAACTGATAAGAAAAGTGTAAACACTACACTTCATTTATACAGCGTAACGTTTCATGCAGAACAGGACTTCGCTGTTTGACCTGAAACACCGTTTTACACGAAATTCATGTGATGCTGTCAGTGCGTTTCAGCTTCTGTCTTAACTATTGAGTTTGACTTTATATTGCTAATCTTTGCTTTCCATTCAGTCTGTTTTATTTATGGATGTTATGCATTTGGGAGGTTTCTGGTTCGAATATCGGTAAGGGGATTATTGTAGGTGATGAACGGTCCTACGTTTTCCCTTGATTATATTAGGACAATGCCGTAAGTAAGTAGGTCACGAGATTTTTATTGTCTCATTTTCTGAGTGAGCTGGCACAGCAATAACGTGTATGTAGGATTTGAGGTTTTCACGGTGGTGAGTCTGAAGATGGCTGTCGTCTGGGTTGTTGCTGCCTCCATAGCCCTGATGATGGAGGCAGCAAGGAGCTCTGAAACGTCAGTAAACTTCTACCAGACTACACGGCGCAACAACCCAGAAGACAGCCATCTTAATAACGTGTATGGATTATATTAGTGAGGGACCAAGTTCTAATACCAGTTGGGATAAATCACCTCGTGAGGTGTGTGATAGCTATGACCGGAGTGACATGACACTTGGCTGGTGTCGCAGGTAGTTTAGAATAATTGTAAAATAGCTGTACCCATCCATCTACCTGCGCTGCCTGTCTGGTTGATGTGCATATTTTGAAGGTACTTTGTACTTGATTACAATGTTGCGTTCTTATATTCGTATCTCCGAGGGAATGCTGGAATTGTACCTTGAAATTGGATATCTCCGCCTTCTTTAAAATTCTTGTATTTTTGTCATTCATAATTATAATCTTTCTTTCTCAGTTGGCACTATATAGTCTGAGGTTCTGACAGCATTGATAAACAAACTACAAATAGACAAAATAGACATCACAAACCTCAGAGTGTTAAACAACGTTAAGGACCCTAAGTCAGCCGGTTTCCATTTACCCCTTGCCACTTTAATTTGGAGCTACATGACCACTATAGTTTGTTCTAACTCTACGGTGCCAAGGTTCCTTTAAAAGCAGACAGCTAATAAACTAATTGACTCATTAACTTCAAGGAGCAGAGACTGTGAGAAGTTAATAGCACGCTCAGCTAATCAAGAAATCCCCCGCCACTGTCAGTTTGTTTCTCAAGAAATAACCTGCTTGTATCTCACCTGAATACGTGAAGTTCGATTACCGACAGGAGCAGTGATTCTTCTCTCTGGCATCATATTCAGATCCGCTGTCGATCCCACCCAGCCTCCCGTGTGATGGATACCACCGGCTTCTTCTCCGGGTGTTAGGGGCCTAGAGACCACCTGACCCACGCACTCCAATCTATTGCGAAGGTTAATACGTGGAGCGTCGTCTCCACTTCGCCTTACTAATTCACGGCGTTGTGCTTAATCACAGGGACATACATCTCATTCATTTTGGTCCACGTGTCATCTTTAGTAGCACGTTGTTCATCAACACCCTTCAATCTTTGTTTTTGCTTTTGAATGATAGGCGACTTTTTACGCTCACTAAACGTTCCCGAACATCATTGTCTTAGGATTTAATCATGATTATTATTTATGTTTTGTCTTTCCACTTTCAGATTATTTAAAGGTATCATGATACAGCACTGTTTGACGTGGTAGTAAGGCTTAATTATTTTTTATGCCTGTTTGAAGCAATTTTACCACTTGGGGTCGAGTGGAACGTGCTCTTTCCTTTTCACATTTTTTTCTTTCGATCCAACCGTCGGGTGCTGTCGGCAAATTTCGGCTGTCATTTTGTGTTGATACCGTATTCTGTGGAAACAACGTGTCAGTAGCCACAAGGCTTTGGAGGAGAATAGGATGGGTGCTTGTGGGTGGCATGATGGTTGTTAAGTGCGTTGAAATTAATGTAACATAAGGTGGAACTCTGTGCAGCTTTGGCATTATGCATAAGATCATTTCGACAGATAAAAGTACTGGCTTGGCGAGTAGAAAATTGTAAAATGCTGTATGTGTTCGGGCTTTTGAGATTGATATTTATCCTTAATGGCCGTTTAAAATATAATTAATGTCCGTGTTTGGATTGTGGTTTCTGGTGTGAAATTTATTCGACCTAAATTACGCATACATTTTTATTCTGATATTATTTATGTTTATGGCTTTCGTAATAGTCTCGTGTTAGAGGGAATTTTGATATCTAAATGGTCGTATAATTACTGTCATTTAATTTTTGTGTGAATGTGAAAATTACAGTGTATTATGTGTTCCATATTTACGTGACTCTGGTGTATACCGGTTCGTCTGCTGGCCACAGACCTACAATTATTAGTTATTTTGCCATTTACAGCTTACAGAGCAAAATGGAATGTATCAGTGTTCTGAAGCTCTGGTGGGACATTACTTATTGTTATTTAAAAAAAAATAACATTTCATCGTCTCGGAGGTTTACTCTTTGTCCTTCACGCAGAGCTAGTCTGGGCTAGAGGAAATAAGGGAATGTGGACGTCTATACAATTAGAAGTCACTTCCTCGTCGGAAGCGGGCACTAAATATTTCTTACAGAATTCTGGCCAAATGGTCGGTAGAATTATTTTCCAGAAAACGAAGATCGAAGCATATAGATGCGTGACCAGTCGTTTGTTCGTATCGACTGAACACACAGAAAAACGAGAATAAACGCATAAAAGATAACCTTCGTATCGACTGAACACACAGAAAAACCAGAATAAACGCATAAAAAGATAACAGTATTAATAACTGATTGGAGCATGATTTTCTTAAATGTGATCGATGTTCTCAAAGCGTTGAACACGCAGGAAATCCGATCTCCACTCGATTCTCTGGAACCCAGTTACAGATGGATTAAATCCGGTAGTAAGCACGCGTACATGGCGTAAAAACCCGGGAATTTCTGTTTTATTTCGATTTTTTAAGTTGTATGTGTTTATTATTACAGCACTTTCTACGTACTACGGTATACTGTGAGGAAGTAAACATTGATAACATTGTCTGAAATCCACAACAGGTTGGTGTTTATTCATGGGTCTGCCTTGTTTACCCTGCGTTATGTGAATTATTCTTAATTAACACATCTTCATTGTTAAAGCCTGTGCTTACACTTTGCCACTAATCATTGTCCATTGTCCGAAATTATGTTTGTAGCACATTTTATCTCCATTGTAGACCTACATAATGACCACTTCCTTCACACGTCAATTTCTCGATTCTTCTGTACAAGCTATATTCACCGACACTGGTTACCGATCTTGAAATTCTGCTTTTTTATTGTCTGTTTTTTCCCCTCATACCAAGCAAAATATCTAAACCTCCTAGCCTCATCTTGTTTCACATTCCTATATCCGCCGTTTGTCTATATACCATTTTTTCTATCTCCTGATAAAATTATTTTGCATTTGTCTTCAGATAATAGAATTAAAATCACTTCAAATAATCAGCACGATGCCTTGATATATTTGTGAATGATACATTTTATTGGTGTCTTAACACAAGGCGTGTTTCGATACCATTATGTTCGAAATATGCATCGTTGGCTTCTTTTAGTATCGTATGTTTATTATAGTCAGACGGATCATTTGTGTTGACTTTGAGAGACTGAAAATATGAAGTCTTCAGTTTTGTTTCGCCATTCGTTGGTGCTGCATAGGTTTGAACAAAGTGCAACCGTTAGCCAGCTCCAGCCAGCCAGGCGCTTGCTGCGAGCGTAAGCCCCAACTAGCTGGCTAACAACACCTAGGTGGCTGGTTGGAGCTGGTGAACGATGCATTTTATCTGATCCGTTCTGCTGTGTTCCAGTGAATGGAGTACTACTGGACCGTGGAAGTAAGACAGAAGAGTTTTTATTTTTCGGTTGTCAGAATGTTGGCCGGGATGCGAATTTCAAGTAACCGCTGTTTTCTGTTTCGTAGACCTATCTGATTTTGCGGTATTTGGTTTTATATAGGCCGCATGTAACTTCTGATTTGTGTAAACGACAGATGGATTCAGCACCAAGAGATTGCAGTAGCTGGAGTCAGAACTGTAATGTAATCTGAAACAAGTCTTCTACCTTACAGATTGCTATTGCAGTCTGTGCTTTTGTGGTACTTTCTATATTTTATATCCAGTGTTAGGAAATTATGTGTTTCATTTCTTGTATAGTGAAAGAACTGACGGTTTCGGCTTTGATGAATGTTAACAGCGATTATTATTTCCCCCTAACCACAGATTTTCAATAAGGCCACGGTCTTTCCAACCGCTGTTTCTTTCAGAAACGTTACACCCCACTGTCGGCGAAGGATTCCTATATACTTAAAACCGAGATAACTTTGCCATATAGAATGTTCTTGTGACTTCGTATCGAACGGTAGCGTGGGGATTGTGTTCTACATTCTTCATACTTTCCCACGTGTGGAATGTATTTGGTTGTCCATGAGTCACTGAAAAGGGGGAAAGGGGGGCAAACTCCTAACAATGTGGAAATGGGAGAAACATTTGTGTAGTACTTCATTATTAGAAATATCTGAAATCGAATCAGTTGTGTCAATGTAAAATATGCCTTACAGAATAGACGTACATTGTCGTAAAATAAAATTTGAGTGTATTCGCTACGATTTGTTTCAATTTAGGAGCTTATTCTGTTGAAAATTAATACTTCTGAAATAGCATTACCGTATCGGCCATCATGTCTTTACCCATTGTGGAAACATGTTAAACGCATTTATCCTCAAAACTTTTGTATATTAGATCTATACTAACCATATTAAATCTACACGACAACTTTTGTTGTAGACCCGAATGCCAAATGTAATCGTAATCCGTTCTGTAGTTAGGAATATGGAACGTTAGGATGGGTAGGCACGAACTACCCATTGTCGTCATTTTATGCACTTCGAGTGAAGAGTACATAACCTAAGCTGTTGGCTGCTACATTCATACTGTTTCTGACAAGCACATTTCGTGAAACAACACGACGAGATTTCGTGCTGGCGCCTGAGCAGTTAACGTATAAATGTGGGAGGTAGGCTCATTTACACCCGCAAAGGAAGTACAGTCTGCTTTATAATGTACCAAATGTTTACCCACGTTGTTGAACATATTGGAACATGTACACTTATTATGTGTAGGATGGTCACGGTACACGGTTTTCTTGTGCGGCAGATAGTTACTCTTTTGGTCAAAAAATTTCCCTCGTTTGAAAGTTTGTTACCGTGTTGACAAAAGACTGCCGACTAATTTCATCTCATAATTTTTTTTAGTCCTTTCAGGCAGTTGCTGGAAATTTCACTTCTCTTGTGTCTTTGCTTTTATACATCAAATTTTTGTTCTGACCTCACACGTTGTAATCTAGTGTGCTGAGATCCTGTGACCGCAGTGACCGATCCATCGGTCAGGAAACTGTTTATTCAAATAGTGTGTGACGTTTCTACAGCCTATTATTCTGGTAATACATGCTGCATATCTGCAGTCGTGTTCCCTTTCTCTAAGAGGCCCGTTAATTCAGTCTAAAGAAATCCAGCGTTGTCACTTGTCAGACGTTGCGGGAAGATGTATGGTCCGACCAGCTGGCTACCATTGACACCACGTTTGCAGAAAAACAATTGTTAGATGTTACTTTCTGTTGTTCCGTGTAAATGAGCGAAATGCTGCATTTTAAATCTCAGTGACTCCGTAACTGTTCGAGAACCAAACTCGTGTCCATGTGACATTTCTGAAAGGGATTGATTTCAGGAATAGGATCTGGAAGTACTGGCATAAAATCTTCTAACATTCTGAATAAAAGGCTAAAAAATAACTTGGTGCCGGTTAGGCGTGGGCAGTGACTCCCTGCAGATTGTATTGGTTAAGGTATACATAATCTGCTGTAGAAGACTAATTACAGAAGACCTTAAAAGTGGATGTTATGCTACGCTATGGTATGTGGATGTAGCGTAGTATTATTGTTCTTGGACATTCCAGGAGTGCAGCAGAAAGTACTTTTGGGTTTGAGCTGTATGTACACTCGCGACATGACCAAACCCTTATCTCGCCAGATAGGAGGCGCGCGTACCTCGACACCAAGAATGACCGCGCTGGCAAAAGGCTGGTAGCAAGCTTCTGCACAGCTCTGGCTGTACTTCTTCGTCTCTCCATGACTGCAAGCTGCAGGAGTTTTCATATGACGCTTCAAGTTGCTGGACTCTTTATCACGCATCACCACAAAAATTGTTTTGCACTGCAATTTTTGTAGGTTGCATGAATTGAGCGCGCATTGGAAAGGTTATTGGCTCTGTGTTCTGTATATAAATATGTGTTCTCTTCTTATTTTTCGGTTTAACAATGTTTGTACATTTTCCGGCACTTTTTTCAATTGGCTTGATCTATGGACAGTCGGTAGGACTCCTTGGACGAGGGATCGGCCCATCGCAAGGCCTCTACCTGTACACAGGACAACACAGAAAGACATCCATGGCTTGAGTGGGATTCGAACCCATGGTCCCTGCGACCAAGCGGCACAAGGCCCACGCCTCAGACCGCGCGGCCACTGCGGACCCCAATATGTGTTCTCAAAACCACAATTTTTGACTCAATTTTAATGTTATCATCCCATTTTTCCTATATTTTTGAAGATTTCTGTTCCCTACAGAAACGTTTGGATGTTCTTCTTGTTTCGACAATGCGAACTTTATGTCACGTCCATCACCGTAACAACCAGATGGAAATATTTCAGTACGACTAATTATGAAGTTCCTCATTATGTAATTTTTCATTTCTCTTGCTTGTGTCGCTTACGACGAACTAATTTTCGTGTCACTTATTTGGTGTCTCCCCCCTTAAACTGACGAATATGTTAACCAGAGGACTTCCTATTTTCGTGGGCACTAAAATTGTTTGAAGATCGTGTAGTAGGAAAGCGTGTTAATGATTTTATAATTGTTTCTCTCCAGCAAGTGTTGCATCTGATATCTCGTGTTCGGTGTAGGCTTATATCCCGATTGAGCGATAGCAGTATAATGATTTATGAATTACGATGCACGGTTTTTCTCAGAGAGGCTTTTGGCTCGCGGTCACTAATTACCCCTATCAGCGTCGCTTACGTACTACAATCAAGCGGCCTCACGTTTTGTAAAAGGACATTATTAGAGAAGTTGGGTTTCAGGGCCCCCTCTGTGAGTATCTTGTTTCATTTCCGGGCAGTGCATTAACTGAGTCGCTACAACTTCCTTTCACATCCTTTCCAGTTCATTATCCAGTCATGCTGCAATTGAGCGCAGCTTAACACAGTCGAAAAAAGCGTCGTTGGCCAACACAAGAATGAGCAGCAGGGTGGCATAGGCAAAGGGGACAAAGATCACTGCTGACAGCGGGACTCGAACCTGCGTTCAGAGTGTGGCCGCCCAAGACCAATAGTGCACGAAACACCTGTCAGAATAGACAGTCTTCGTTCTGAGATTCAAACCCGGTAATTCCTGCTTACGAATAGATACAAACAATTACGTTGTTATGCTTCTGTTGACCAATTTTTGGGATCTTTAAAGATGCTGTTTCAACTGGAGTTTATATAGTGTTACATTATGTTAGCAAGATGTAAAGAGTGTTGAATAGACGGGGAATTGAAAGGGAACGATTGGGGTATATTTCAAGGAATCGCAGAATTGGCCTGCAGAGGACATACTTTTATTTCTTCAGTAAACGTTAAATATTGCATTATGGTAAACGGAAATGTTGTTTGCCATTACATTTCAAAAGGTAGAGAGACGTCCCATTTTGAAGGCAAGTGAAGGAAAGTTTGGTTGTTCTCACAACACATGTTATCCGCGCAGTAGTTAAAATTATAGACGATACTTTGCCCAAGGGTTGAACTATCTCTTTATCGTGAGCTAAAGTCATTGTCTAGTACAATGTTCTGTGGTCACTCGAAGCACAATGAAGAGTCTTCAGAGAAAACAGGAATATAATGCACAAAGGGGTCGAAGTAATGAGTGTTCTGTGTATAACTGTAATTACATGGTTTCGTATGTTTTCCTTATAGCTTATAATAGCGTTTGTTGGAAATGTTACGTAATTCGAGCTGTTGTATTTCTGCGCTGAGCGAGATTTGACAGCTGGCATGTTGGCAAGGCAATTTTTTATCGGTTCTTGACAAAATGAAACGTCGTAACGAAGCTATTATTTCTATACCACTCTATTCGCACGATAGAAACAGCCCTTTCTTCGTTATTACACAATGTGTGGGAAAGTTTTTAGTGGTACTTTTCGTTCTGTGTATGTGTGGATCCTGGCTGCCCTTCTGTATCCGTGTTTCACGTCGCGTACTTCTGGACGGATTCGGATTAAATTTGGCGTTGTTTTAGAGCGTTGGCATCCTTCCGCCAAAGTAGTGACCGGCTATAGGATTGTGGATCTGATTCGGTTCCCGGCAGGGGCGAGGTCTTTTGGCACTGGGCCTGTGTCCAGACCTGCTCTGAAACGTATTCTGTCCTATCTCCACCCCTTTCCTGGAGTTCTTATCTTGGGGATAAAACGGTCGGAAAGTGACGCTGATCGCCGAGATTAATGTATGAAGCTTTACCTCCATTCCCACTACGCCTTTTCGGAGCATTTCTTAGGCTCAGGGACAACTACATTTATGGTATTTCAATGAGTGCTGAAGTTCGTCAGAATTTTGAAATTCGTTTAATAAGTTTTCAGTAAGAATAAACAAGTATATATACATTTTTAAATTCAACTACCATGTTTTCAGATTCGTAAGTTATGTAGCTACGGGTGGTGGACAGTTTAGTGAGCTATAAATTTGGAAAGAAATATAAGACGTCGGTCGTGGCCTACTTTGAGGCACTATCCCGGAATGTTCTTTGAGGGGCTGTGCTAAACAGTGATAAACCTATCAGTACCCGGTCCGGCACAGGACGTCCCGAATACGAAGCAGAAATGCTAACCACTTGACCGCAGTAGGTGAAATCCGAGACATTTCTAATCATTGTTCATAAATCATTGTCAATACAAATTATTAAATTCGTTATCTGGTTTGGGAGACTAAACCGCCGGGGTTCGATCCCCTGTATGAACGCAATGACGGGGTGGTACCTTGAAGTAGACCACGGCCGTCCCCTAAACCAACATTTGCTGATCGTTTTCCCATTTTGTTAGTCGGTATATTTGTGACCTATTCAGTCGAATCGGCCACGATAAATATACTAAGATTATCTCCTCCATCTTCAAAGTAGCCGGTCTCTTGGAGGTTTCCCAGCCAAAATTGCGCAATACATATCTTCTGTTTCTCAGCCCGTGCTGCATGTCCAGCGGATCGTAACCTCGTTGATACCACTGTGTTATCGGTATAAATCATCAGATTGTTCAGGTTCACTAAACGCTTCTTGGATGGAGCTGAGAATAGGGTGGCTGCTGTGTCTGTCCTCGGCTGTGCGTTGCTACTTCTGTGGATGCACTTCAGGAACGAGGCCTGGAGGCATTTGTGGCAATGGCACATGATCAGATACGAGGTCATTGTTCTCATTCATGCTACTAGCTTCGAATAGAATGCCGGTCTTCCAACCTCTCAAGGTCTTCACGTGTACTTGGGCGCGTCCGCAAATAACAGAGATGACCGCTTATTGTCTTTGTTTTGCCATACCGAAACAACTCCGTGTTATTGAACGGATTGTTGTAACATTTTATATCAACGACCTTTTAACTAAAGCATGTTAGCCACATTCATTGTCGGTTCAGAGAGCCTGTACATGGCGCAACTGAGAGTCTGGCACAAATGTAAGGATGAGTTCACACCAAAGTAATGAAAATATTTCATATGAACTTGGGCCCGGAAATGTCTTATTTCTCAGTGACAGCCAACTTCTTAAGAGTCGTAGTCCGGCTGATTTTCCAGCACGAGTGACTTTCTTTCGATGATTTTTCGCAAAAATGCGAGTCTTTATTAATTTATTTCAGGGATGTTTACAATAGACTACCAGGAATACAAAATGAGTTGTCATTATAGAGAAATACTCGTTCAGTCTGACATCAGCAGCATTCATCATTAATACTTTGAAGCTCGAAGCTCATCCAAATAGTATTTAAAAATTTATTTATTTCCTGAGAGAAAAAAAAACAACCCGTCTCCATTACAGAGATCAGTTGTTTAATATTGTTTAAGGCAATAATAGCTATTTATTCTGAGAATCATGCGACACCCATAAATGCACTCTGATAACAAAATACACAGTTGTTGAATGTTAGTTTAGGTGGTTCATATACTAACTAGCTGTGAAGAGCTTCTGTGTGGACAGGCACTAAACGATGCAATTCATCTGAACCTATTACATTGCGTAACGGGATTATAAAATCATGTGTAAGTTAAGGATTTGGAATGAAGCAGTGACCCACTTGAAGATACTACCACGGCCCATTAGGCTGAGAATAAGTCCTCAGAATGAGGAATCGAAAATATCTAATGAAATCAACAATAACAAACCATCCTCAAACGCGTTCTTATCTTAATTTATTTTAAACTCTTTCTTTGTTTACTGTTCGTCCTTGGTAATTCCATTGTTTTGGAAAATAGACCTAAACGAAATCAGCTAACAGCTGTACACCAGCATTATAAAACATTCACCAAATTTTCCCTTGGAACCGGACGTTTTCCAAGGGAAAAGTATCATTAAAATATCTCTACAAAACTATTAACTTAGTACCAGCTGTTGTCCGAACGAATATCTGCTGACAGAAGGGGTTAATATTATAAAACAGTTACTGTTATCAACACATACGACCAGCAAACCCGATTAATGATTGGCAGTCAACTTGTTAATTTCGCAGTGAATCTAATTTTTGTATTGTCCATAAATACTAAATTAGATTTACGTAATTTAACCATGCGATCTTCCCATGTCTCTCTCTTGTTAAGATCTTAAGGGATAATAGACATAACCGTTGACGTAGAATGTTGTAGTTAAATTAAACAAATTAAATCTGAAGGTTTGTGACTATTTAATTTAAAACGACGTTTCAGAGACTGGAATGTCTCCATCCTCAGGTAATACCAACTCTCTACGGAGACAGGAACCAGTTGTGCCAATCGAGTAGGTTTTACACGAGGATGGAGGCATGCCAGTCTCCCAAACATGTTTTAAATTAAAACCAGGAAGTTTAATTGAAATTTAACAATCTGCATTATACAACCTATTGTAACAGATTTTTCTGGGGCAGTATGGTAAATGAAACAAACAAACAAATATGCATGCATTTCTAACAACAAACCCCCACAAATTAATGCTATGGTGACAGAACTGCTTGGTTTAACTCTGAGAATATAAATCGTATAGTAAGCAGATTGTTGGTGACAATGTAAATGCCATAACAATTCCAAAACCCTCTCTTGGATACGATCCTGAACCGTTTATTCGTCTCTCATTTCCCCAACATCCAACCAAGGTGGTAGGTCGCTTAACTAAGGTAATAAAATCTTGAAATTTACGTTCGGCACGACATTACATGGGATTAAAACAATAAGAAATGCATGCAGAATTTGTTGCAGACTCCCTTTGGAAGGCAGCCCACTTTGAGATAAGAAGAAATTACAAAATTCCTATTCAAGTAAGATCTTAAGTTTCTTGTGTGCTTAATCACGTAGAGACCAGTGAAACTCCTTATTTGTACAGTACAACTAGGGCTGGATATCGGCTAGGCTGGCTGTGGTTTTTAGAGGTTTTCCTCAGTTCTTCCGGGACATAACTACAAATTACGCTACGACCGGTTTCTTCAACTTTCTTTCCAGTTCGGTATTCAGTGATAATGTCATTCGACGCTGTACAGTCTGATCTCTTGATATCATCGCTTAATAAACTGCAGAGTAAATAAATTTAAAATGCATTTGTAGTCTGCACCAAAGGATGGATGAATACGGTTTTGGTCCGTGCCTGTTCATTATACACTTCCGTGCAGTTTAAATCGAACGTGCCTTTTCAGAGTTCATTGGCACTTGTCGTAAAATATAGAATACTTTTATTTGAAAATTGATTCTGTAATGCACATTTAACTAAATGTACGGAAAAGAAATGCATATCTAGTGTCGTATAAATATTCATGTATGTTTTAAACAATAAGTAAATGGAATAGTAAATGAATTATGCAAAATTGCGTTGAGCGCAGCTGGAAAATATATATAAGCCCGCTGAAGTACGATTTTCCACTCTAAGCGTAAAACAGTAAATGATGTCAATTGAATAAAAATTTTCTTGGATATTATCCATCGTCTAGTAAATATAAAACGTAAAACGACGTTTCGGAGATGGGACTATCTCCGTCTTCAGGTTCCTACACAGTTGGGCCCACTAGATAGAGCTAATCCCTATCTCCGGTCCGGAGATAGGGATTAGATAGAGTCCCATCTCCGAAACGTCGTTTTACGTTTTATATTTTACTAGACTAGATAATATCCAAGGAAATTTTTATTCAAATGACTCTTCACCATCGTCAAGAAGTTTTAGATTTGATAAGTAAATGATGTATTAAAGAATTACTTACGTTCTTAATATGACCACTGTCTAAATCAATCCTTACTTCAGTATATAAAATCCTGTGAGATTTAGCTACATTGTACAGAGAAACGTCACTTTCCGTTTTAGAATACGACGCTACTGGAATTTATAATGTCGCTTACTTCGACAGAGTTGAGAATTACAAAACTTGTTCCCCTGGCCCATGTTGAACTACGACCATCGATCTCCGAACCGGTTGTGATGCTGCGGGTACAGCAGCTGTGATGTGAAGTCCGCTGCTCTCTGCAGGACCAGCCAGACTGATCTTGAACCCGCGTTCTATGTGCGCTAGAGTCGCGTCGAAGACGTCCTCTGGTGAGATGGTGTTGAAGCTTTAAAGCAGTCTTTTGTGTGGTTACAGCGGCAAATTTAATTATCGATGCTAGAATTGGTGGGGTCATTTGAAGTACTTGTTTCCGCGATGTAGCCCACAGTGTGCAGGTTGTGCGATGTCTCTTGCGAACTCACGCCACTACACAGGTATTTCTTGAGAAGGTGATGATGAAATGCCTCGTTTTTATGAAAACCGTGGGTTAATTACCGTGCACGGAAAAACCAAGATCTTAGGCATTAGCTTCAGCTTTCCGGCTGCAGTTTTGTGTGTATTTAATGTGATCCCTTGTGTGCTACGCGTGGGATAAAAATCGAGGTGGATATATGGTTGGCAGTGAAGAAAAATCTGGTAAATGTTCCCTTGTAAAAGTCATATAGTGATTACCGTATGCTTTACTTTTCTTGCTTAGCTCAAAATCCGAATTGTTAAAAATTGCAGTAATAATATTAATTTCTCACTTCTGAACTTGTCTTCATTGTTATTATTCTTTAATTAATAGGCGAAGGAAAATGTTCAAGAATGTGAATCAGTTTGGTGACGCGCTTTCGTCAGAAACCTATAGTCAAATCTTTAGTCAGCTTACATTAAACGCTTTATAACGTTCTATACCTTATCATTGGAACAGATACTCATTTCAATAGTTTGTTGTTCTTGTAACTTCAATTTGTGCGCTGTAAATATGGCTAGCACGCGCAGCAGAACCCGAAGGCTTAGAACGTCTTGAATCGGCTTAGTTTTTCTCTCAACCTTGCGACCAGTTTATCAGAGAGCCACATTTTATTTGCATCTGTTTACTTGGTTTCCTCTTCGCGGCCATGAGAATTACTTTGGTATGATGACGGTAGCTGATGGATCATTCTGATTTGATGTGTTAAATTTGTATGGTGGCATGTTCCGAAAACATGTGTTACTAGTACGAGTGGTATTAAAACCTGCAAGGTCTGATTCGTTGGAATCTTAAAATACAACGCGCCTACGGCGAGAGCTCGCTCTATTTCTGGTGTGTACACATTTATCGGACAATTCTAGCGTTTGAAATCTACGAAAGTGCTTAACTGAAGCAGAAAGTCAATAGTTTGACCAAAATTCTGCATATTCTAGTCTCTTTGACTGCCTCGAATTCACTGCATATTGCATGGTCAGGAAACTTGTCGTTTGTCTCTTCCGTATTCATTTTCGATGTTTGTACAACCTGGCACGAAACTCGAGGTGTTAAGCGAAATATTTAATGGAGAGGAAAATTTGTCTTCACTTCCGGCCTCTACAGCCTCAGCCTTGTTTCTACCGACGTCTTAGTCGGAAATATTGAATACAAGCATCCTGTTGTGTATTCAAGCCGTATTTGGAATCAGCGACAGTCAACAGTCAATACAGAATACCTGTACTTACATCTTATAGCTGACCATTTTCTGAAGAAGAATAAAACTTTATCGTCGTTGGTGCATGCGTAAGTATGGACTAATTGGAGCAGTATGATAGTTATTAAGAAAGCCGTACGGTTTCGTGTTCTAATTCTTTTTAATGTAGTGGCGTGTCATAAGCGAGAGTTTATATTTGCTTTGGAGTAGTTGCATAAAGTAATTATATCGTATATTTCAAGTGTAGCCACAAGATTACGGCTTCTGTACCATCCACAATCAAAATGCTATGAAGTATCGAATAAAACAAGTTGTTATAAAAACTTCTTGTAATGCTTTATTGTGTAGATTAATAAAAACTCGATAACTTGTTGAAGTCGGAACATGTAGTTTCGTTCTCAAATTTTCTGCCATGTTAAATGGCGTTTATTTACATTTTGTAAAAGGCTTGTTTGTTTACTGCTTTGTGTAGATTGTCATTTATTCCAAGTATGTCGCCTTAGTCTCATTTTCAGCCATATTGGTTTATAATTTCATGCTATGTTCACCATATTTCTGTTCGTGAATTTTCCATTCAGGTTTTGTAGTTTTTCATCAGCTGTGTTATCAGTCTAAAATTTGTCGCGAACGTCAGTATTGTTTTATCTAATCTTGAACATGGTGCGAAAATTAGATTATAACTTGCATGTACATACATAACAGGAGTATAGAAACCCGAAGAGGTAACGTGTATTGTAATTATATAAGTCCGTCCGCCGATGTTAGCGACTTTTATGGACATTCGCTGTTATTCTACTCTTTCCGTAATTTCGTATTGATGATCTTCAATGATCATCGCCGTTGTATCAGAAATCCGGTTTAGACAACTCATGACCGAGTTCATTCTGTCACAGATCCCTTTTAACCCAGTTTCTTGGCCGAGTAGTTAGCAGAAAACCCTCTGGATAGCCGGTCTCTGGGTCGATTTTTAACCCGGGACCTCCAGAATACGAAGCAGGGAGTGCGGTGAATAGTACTTTAAAAAGAAATCTGTTAGGAAATGTATTTTCTTTGTGTTTATTCGTGCTTTTCAGCGTTTGTGAGGAATTAAAAATCGTCATGCCTGAAATACTATTTGGAGAAAGAGGTTTATGCTTCAAAGGCCTATTGTGAAGAGATGATATCTGCGTCTTCTAAAGCTTTTCTTGTTTTTATCGTCAAAGAGTATTTTTTTAATAAAGGTATATAATTTTTAACATGGTTTTCAGAAAAAAAGTTCTTTTAATGAAACAATTTTGTTTGCCTTTAAACGCAGTCTGTTATCAAGATACATGATAAATACATGGGAATGCAAGTAAAAGGAAACACGTGTCTAAACAAATGTAAGCGCGTATAAGTTAACATTCTTTTCTCATTGTAGTCAAACTGCATGTCTGCTCTGAATGTAACACGTAAGTAATGTTACATTATGAAAACAGACTAAAAATGGTATGTGCTTTCCGCCGTTAAGCAGAAATTTCCACAGAACAGTTACTTTTTATTTGACAACAAACGTATTTTTTCTCTCCTGCAAAATGAATTTTTTGTATATTCGCGGTTTTCCTTACTGATCGACGACGTGAATGACCTAATTTTCATGATTTAATCGTCTTCGTAGTATCGAATGAGAAAGAAATATGGAGTTAATTCCCTCGCGTAAACAGCTGTAGGAACAGAAAATAAATTCGTATAACAGTTTGGTGGGTAAACGTCACTGGAAGAGGCCAGTTGGAGCTCCTTGGTATAGGAGGGAGGGGAATACTAAAATAGATCCTAGTGAAACGGATTGTGATGTTGTGAACTGGTTTGAACTGCGTCTGTCTGTTAACATAAGTGTGAACAACCATTAAAAGCATTCGCTGTTAACATGGCCCATTTTTTGGATTCCGAAGGATTAGACAGTTTATGATGTGAAGCTTTCACGGCGGCTTTCATTAATAAAGTCTTCTCGGACTATCAGCCGTGTTAGATGGCGATTAATCACCATCTAACACGGCTGATGGCCCGAGAAGACTTTATTAATTAGACAGTTTGTTGTCGAGGTTTTCTAGGTTATAGCGTATTATCTTGTAGGTGGTTTCAGAGGAATTTCGCTTGGTCTTCAGGGTAAAACTTCAGGACGAATACGACTGTTTGATGTTGCGCCGTGAAGTCTGGTAGAAGTTTACGGACGTTTCAGAGGTGTTTGTTTCATCCAATATTTAATCGATGATGGATACTGCAAGCGGCCCACATAGATTTTATGTTAATAGTGGAGCCATGTGATATTTACTGATAAATTTTCCATTAGATTTATGTTTGACGTCGGATTCTTACAAAAAGAGTTCAATGAAAAGGGGTGATGTGACAGTCAGTGACAGTTGGGAGGATAATAACAAATTGCGCTATCTTTACTCCGAGACCAGCCAAGTGCTGGGGGCAGAGTTGAAACTCCTAACTGGGGACTGAGGATAAGATAATGTGCTGTTTGGTAAGGACCATTGGACACCTCGTGGAGCGGTGACGGATGAGGATGGAGCATTGGTGGTATGTTTAGCAGGGGTAGCCTAAGAAGAACTTCGAGAAAAACCTGTTTTAATGCCACTTCGTATGTTTTAAGACGCATAAATTGGGGGCATGCCTGTATAGACATTCCTGTGCTAAAAATTTGACAAAAGTAGGGTTATGTGTAGTGTTTAGTATTTGTTAATTGTTGGCTTTTGCTTGTTACAGAGTGTGATGAAGCATGCGGGCAAGAATAACATTAAGAATGTGAATTCCTTGAACTTAAGTGACGAGAAGCCAAGAATTGATACTGGGCAAAAGATCAACAGTAATCACCACATTGGTTCGAATCCTGCGCAGGTAAGCCAACGTAAATGTTCAGTGAAATTTGAAGTTCACACGGCGGTGAAGGTCTTCTGAATAGAAAATCCGTGTGGGCTGTAGGTACGTACCAACGTTTCGGAGGAGCGTGCTACCTCCATCTTTATCCATGAAGATGGAGGCATATGCATTATGGAAAATTTATGTTTATTTTGTTATATTTATACCTTAGTACAAAATTCTGATAGCTTATGCTTGTATGTGGTCTGGTTCCCATAGCAGAGATTTTTTGCGTTTACACTTAATAATAATGTTATTTGTGCTTTAATAGTTGTAAATACTGGGACCCTCAGGCAACTCCCCTTTCGTTTAAAACATACCCGTAAACTGGTCATTCTTACTAAATACCACCCGAAGACAATTTTGATGTGAATTCGCATCCTTCGTAATGGCCCTAGAGTCCAGAAACATCCATAATCAAGTGTCTTCGCGCCTGGTTGGGTCGTACAACTTCTGCTTCACGAGTGCTATATTGATAGTTAAGTTGAGAGCATCTGCCCGCGAGAGGGGGCTAATAGTGACTGTCGTGTGTCAAAACAAATACCGTAGTCTGTTCTTATTGTTTAAAACGTCCCCGCCAGATGGCAGTCATGTACAGGATCAAGTTACACGAAGTATTAGCTTTTCCCGGCAGATGGAAGAACAGTCGGAAAGGAGGAGGAGGTTTATTTGAATTGATTCTGTGGACTGTGTCATAATCAGACTAGAAATTACTTCAGCAGTGTTTATACAGTTGTTATTACGGGTATTTTACATGGGCGATCACTGAAGTAAGATGTTCGACAGGAGCCACTGCAAACTGTGTTTGTTGGATTTTTTAAATTTAAGTACACTTTTCTACTGCACGTTATTATAACATCGCATGGTTGGATGCTTGTGAATGAAGTGGAACGGACCGTGAAGTAAACTGCCGTGTCCTGTTTGGTGGGCGTCCCAGAATCTTTCCGGAGGAACAGAGGAAAATCATGTAATCTCTCAGACAAGATAATCGGTTTCTGGGCTAAGATCTGATTCCGATACCTCCAAGATCCGAAGTAGTAGCGCTCATCACAACACCAAAACGTTCGGTCTGGTATTCGGTGCAAACACTGCATAACAGATATGGAAAAATATCAAATGAGATGGCGGAAGAATTTTGGAAAAGTGAAAAGTTTCCGGTGGTTCGTTACTGCCGAGATTTAGAAATGTACGTATTTATGGTGCGGTGCTTAGGTTTATTAATGACTGTTTCAAGAACACGTTACTCATCATCACCATGGAATGAGGCTAAATATTCTAACCCGTGATGATTAATTCGTGCGCAAAATATACTTCAAACGTAAACTTTACTCCAGCTCTACTCCTGAGAAGCGAAACTACCCGTATAGACGTTTGATGTGAGAGGCAGACTGAGACAGCTGGTCGTGGTGGCCAGGGGAGAAATTAACCCTACGGTGATCGAACCCCAGTCATTCAGACCGTAGCTAGTCATTTTACTGAAAAGTCAGCTCGAAATGGAAGGCCACCATTTGTCAGGATTCCAGAAACGATGTCTGTTGAAGCATAATTTCAGGTGGAAATTTATACGATTAAGATAGCTAAAACGATTATATGAATTGCAGAATTGAAGCAGCGGATGTTTGAGAAAGATGCTGAGGCCCTGACAATGACAAACCTGTTCTTCCAATATTTTATAGCCCCACCGTAACAGTGGATTAAGCGAGACTGGGTTGAGCATGAATGTGAAACCAAAAACAGTCCGCCAGAAAAAATGTAGGCCAGATCACTGATTTGTAAGACGCGGACATTCGGTCGTTGTTTTTTATGGCATAACTCACGGTCCTATGTACAGACTTTGATAAACTACACGTTTAAAAATTTGAAAACGCCGACGACTTCAAGGTTGTGATAAAGCAGTGAAGAAAACGAGATTCGGTTTTGTGTTCCTTGCACGAACTAATGCATTATGGAGACTGGTCATGACTGTCGGTCAGAATGTTTCAGCTCCGAAACTACTCGATAAATCTCGATTAACCGTTTACAAGCCAATGATTAACTGTATGTAAGATTTGAGGTTTTCACAGCGGTGAGTATGAAGATTTCTGTATGTTCCACCCGCTTCAGCATTCGGTAAATTTTCGATTTGTATTTATGGGTTTCGTGTGATTCTTAGTGTAAACAACATTGTCTATTTGATCTTTGCAATGGCGAAGTCTTATTCTTTCTTTGCGATATGGACTGAATTCTTAAATAATGTTTAGACGAGCTTCTGCTTCAAAGAGTTAATTTTGGTATCGGGAGTCTACGCTGAAAATGTCTAGTCCAATTTTATGTTGATGCATATCAGTGAAATACAAAAGCCTTTTTATATGAACCTCAGATCAGTTTCCTCATAAATGGTTTATTGTACGAAATATTAGTAAGTAGTTGTTAAAATTGGCAGATTTGATTTATTTATGGTTTCTTTTACGAAACTGCTAGTAGCCCATACTATACACGTTCTAGTGATAGGGTGATCAATTTAATAAACTGGAAAGTACTAAAAGCTTGTAAAGTTAGCCAGATTTTGGGCCGAGATTTGAACTCAGGATCTCCCGAGTACGAAGTAAGTGTGCTGCCCTTTCAGTCGCGACGTTTGGTGGCATCTTTTAACTGAAATAGACCCAAATTTCAATTCCATTCCCACTTAACGAACCACCCATAAGGAAAAATAATTTGCCTGTCTAGTCTAATATCGGCGCTTTTTTATTGGTTTCAAAACGTCACATCTGTGTGTGTCTATCTGAAAGCCTGTGAGGCGTGCAAAAGAGCGAAGGACGCGTGTCGAAAGTATTGGAGTAAGCCTACACCTTTAAGCTTTTGTTCAGAAATAGTTCGAATGTCGTTTCCAGTGCATAATATTCAGCAAACAGTCTGTATTCTCTAGGATCGACTGCTAACTATGCAATCCTCTCGTTCGGACTAATATATACGAATGGAAATACCCAATAGACTGCGTGGTACAAGAATTCACATTAGATCGCATTACGTTCTACAACTTGGAGCTAATCAATATTATCGATCGTTGCATATCCGATAGGAATGCGCTGGGAAATTTTAGATATAAAGGCGGTTATACATCCTTGAGTCAATTTCTTTGTGGCAGACAGTACACGAATAAAGAAGTCGTACATTGAAATGGATTTCCGTGTGTATACAGGACAAATTTAAATCTCTTCTTTTGGGCGAGTACTATCCACTACTCCCTAGGGGATAAAGCGGCCAAAGCCTAAAGCTGGAGTTACACCTTTACTCCCCCATACGTGTTAATGGCTTGGTGCTTAGCTAAGCACCACGAACGTCTTTAATATTACGAGGTAAATAAATATCTCGTGTTGAGTTTCAATGCATAAATTTACAATCTATGCTGTTGAATGAATGTCTTTTCGTTTATCGCAGAATGTTTTGTTGCAATGTTGCAATTTAATTGTTAGTAGGCTTACTGGATCGTTGAGTCTTGATTTCAGGGCTCCAGAAATACCCTCTAAGTCGCCACAGGCGAGTTAACGAAATCCGGTGGCCAGTATAAAAATAGTTGTATGGAGCGCACTGCGAGATTGGTTGAATACATACGTCTGCCATTAAGAGTGTAGTAGATTTTAATTTGTATTTCTGGAACATCGGCTGACAGATGGTTACGTCCATGTGCTTCTTTGTCGGTCTTTAGTAGGTGCTCTGATCTTAGTTGATGATCAACATAATTTTGTGGAGGTATCTTACTGATATCCTATAAAACGAACAAAGTTTATTGTACCAACTCTAAATGGTTTTGACTCCGGTGTATTGCAATGTGGATTATTGAGTTTTTGGACTTTTGGTATTCTTAAACACACACATTACGTTTCGAAAACCGGATCTGTCTTCGTCCTGAGGTGTAAGGAAGTAATTCAAACTGCGAAGGGCTTCGATGTCGCAGTTCCTGTGTAAATGGTATAGTAGGTGCATTTTTCTCGGGCGTTGATTGATACATTCGTTTCCTAAGCCGTTATGAGCTTTTAATCTGTAAAACTAATGCCACGAGTTGATGACTGAAATCCCTGTAAAACGCATGAATAAATAAGGGCTTGTACCCTGTTAAGCGCGTTTTGAGCTGAGGTTTAGTGATAATAATTGATGCACAATTTAAACCATCTTTAAATATCAATGACCGATGCAGAGTAATCACCGTCATACTGGTAGCTTTACCGGGATATATCGGCCAGGATTCAGCGCAGAAACTGAGAGATTATTTTGGCGGCATGCATTTTATCAATAGGACATTGCACATAACATCGGATACCAGTATTTATTCAATTTTGTATAATACGTATATGTACATGAACTGTGTTCGGTCTACTACATTCCCTGAAAAAGCACGACGTAATGGAGGCGTATGGAAGGCGTGGAGATTGGACACCAAACAATCTTACTAGTAAAGTACCTTGCATTTGTTATAAATAATTATACCTTTTAATATTTTGTGATACAGCTAACCGACGATCTGAAACAAGGAAAGAAGATGAAGTTCCAGGAATTAAAACGAGAAGCTGAGAATAGGGAAAACTGGAGAGCTCTTTTTGGGCAGAGCAATGGACCTGTCGTCAGACAGAACGCTGAATAATATTAAATATTTTGTATTCTCGTGATTGGAGACTTTTTCTGATAAGAACTGGTTTCCATTTGATCCGTTTGCTTGTTTATGCAGTAAACTGCTTCGGTTTTTCATTGCTGGGAAGCAGACCGTTGACCGCATGATATTCTCTTCTTTTAACGTGGCACTCCTTTCTGTGGACTTGTAAAACAGCAAATAGAGAGGATTTGAGGTTTTTACAGCGGTGAGTATGAAGATTTCTGTCTTCTGGGTTGTGGCGCTGTGTAGTCTGGTCGACGTTTACCAACGTTTTAGAGGTCATACTGCCTCCGTCATCAGGGCGATGAAGATTTCTGTCTTCTGGGTTGTGGCGCTGTGTAGTCTGGTCGACGTTTACCAACGTTTTAGAGGTCATACTGCCTCCGTCATCAGGGCGATGAAGATTTCTGTCTTCTGGGTTGTGGCGCTGTGTAGTCTGGTCGACGTTTACCAACGTTTTAGAGGTCATACTGCCTCCGTCATCAGGGCGATGAAGATTTCTGTCTTCTGGGTTGTGGCGCTGTGTAGTCTGGTCGACGTTTACCAACGTTTTAGAGGTCATACTGCCTCCGTCATCAGGGCGATGAAGATTTCTGTCTTCTGGGTTGTGGCGCTGTGTAGTCTGGTCGACGTTTACCAACGTTTTAGAGGTCATACTGCCTCCGTCATCAGGGCGATGAAGATTTCTGTCTTCTGGGTTGTGGCGCTGTGTAGTCTGGTCGACGTTTACCAACGTTTTAGAGGTCATACTGCCTCCGTCATCAGGGCGATGAAGATTTCTGTCTTCTGGGTTGTGGCGCTGTGTAGTCTGGTAGATGTTTACCGCAGTATGACCTCAGAAATGTTGGTAAACATCTGCCAGACTACACAGCGCAACGACCCAGAAGACAGAAATCTTCAGCAAATAGACCTAATACGAGCCGTAACAAGTGTTTTAATGCTCTTGTTTGTTGTCGCCTTTGTTATTAGTCGCTTTATGGTGTAATTGTAGGGCTGACGGGTAAATTGTGGATGGGGTTTCCAGAGGCTAATCACGCGATTTGTGAAACAAGCCTCTTGTATTAGTGCTAATGGAAATGTATCACATGAAACTCTTGGATTTGGCGCGGAAGGAAGGTAAATCTGTTGTGGTTCAAAAAGACTAAGAATCACTAGCTAGAGAACAATGCCAAAGGGCTTAGTACGACACGGAACGATGCATCATTGACGGTTCATAGGAGATGAAGCGACAAGCGAAATTGTGGCATCTGAATACGGTTTACATGTGCATGGAGCTGTGTCTTAACGGCGTTGTTCGTAATTAAGCACAAAGCATAATAGTACATGTGCATGGAGCTGTGTCTTAACGACGTTGTTCGTAATTAAGCACTAAGCATAATTATGTTGTCCCCATGAAAAGGTGACTTCACGATTTCTTTCTTAGCAGTTTGAACTTTCTGCGAAGCAGTTTATATTTTATAACCGTTGACTAGACGCTCGTATGAAGATAGGCCTTGTACCTACGTTTACGGGTGCCGCCTAGATCTGAGCGTAATTTGTGGATACTTGAATTGAACCAGTTAATGAATAAACTGCATTTAAAACAAGGAGCCCAGTATAAATTAGTTCAGAGTGCCACGTAAGTTGTATTCTTTACGTTTCACTCATTGTAAATTAAGGTGATCTGAGTTTTACAGTGTAATATAACTTATTCCTAAGGCCGGGGTTCGATAAATATACGAAATTGTGTTGCAATAAACATGAGTAGATGTTGCGAAAATATGTCGTAAAAAGGGCGACGTACAACTTAACGTAAAATTTAGCCAGTAAAATACCGCAGTATAAAAATCTTCAAGACTCCAAAACGAGGTTAGATAAATAAACAGAATATGAATTATGGGCTCGGTGCCGTTTTAATTTAACGTGTTAAGTTTCTCCAAAGGAAAAAGAAAACAGAATTCTTGACTTCGAACAGTTTCATTAGCTGACTTTTGATACTGTCGTTACAGGATATAATGAGCGACGAGGTTACTTAACGATACTGTATGAATTATAGATGTTATTAGAGTCGGTTGGCTTGAATTAGCAAAGCTTTCTCTGTTGAATGTGCTGTGTAACTTCATATAATAAGTCCAGAATGAAATATGAATTGCAGAAAATGAGGAAAAGAGTAGTTTCACACTATTTTTACCCTTTAAAGGACAAAACTTACCTTAACAATATTTAAAAGTATTATTCTTACCTCCAAGAAAACACGCCTTATTGTCGTCACTGAGGTATTTTATTGATCTTTATAAATATTTTGTTCACGGTGGCGAGTGTGAAAATGACCGTCTTTTGGGACGTTACACCATGCAGTCCGGCGGAAGTTTTCTGACGTTTCAGAGTTGATTGCTGCATCCATCGTCAGGGCGATGATGGAAGCAGATAAGCCTCGTGGGGTGACGCTTTTTATGAGGGGGTAGACAAAAGCAACCGCCACAGTGGTCTAGCGGTTAGAACGCTGGCCTTGTAATCCTGGGGTCCCGGGTTCAATTCCCGGTGGTGCTCAGATTTATAACTTGTGTTGGGCAAGGCCGTGGTCTAGGTAACACGGAGTTTTCCTCCGTGGCATCCCAACAATTACTCCATTCACACACAGAAGAAGGCAATGGCAAACCACTTCTGGATCATCTGCCAAGAACGTATATGAACAGGTCCCAGTCCGAGGAAAGGATGGAAGGATCCTGTTCATATGGACCTGTCCTCAGACAGAACACTAATAATAAAAAAAAAGACAAAAACCCTTACAGATCCTAAGTTCTGCCTATGATAAGCTTTCAGGCAAAGAAAATTGGCGAAAATTGTTTAATTTCCCAGCGCTTAACACTCCGTGCATCCATCGAGTAACAAATGTAGGGATGTTTTGTACTCCTTCTTTAGGTTGTATTCATGAACAATTCAAAATGAAAATGTTTGATCTTTTGCCGGTATTAAGCGTTTTTAAGACTCACCACTTAGGTTAGAAAATAAAATGAGAATAGTATTTTGGTTAGAATAATTATCCTTACATTAATTACCATCGGGTAAACCCCCCTTTTTTCACCCCCGCAGTACGCATCCCTTGATTTTGTCCTTTGTGAGATTTTACATTTTAAAGGTTTCTCTCTGAACATGCCTACCACTACCACCCCCTTTTAAAATACAGCCACACTCACTTTTACCACTCAAACTCCCCCTAATTCCCTCGCTTTTAAATTATTTCCGTCACGAGGAAACCTTTATCATCTGTCCTCGATGGACTGTGTAGGTCTGTCAGATAATGCGAGATTGTAATTGGCGACCCGTTTTTGATTGGCTTAACTGGTTGATTGTGGGGGTAATTGCATCGCGCACCCCTCCCCCCGTTACTCATCTCCCTTTCACTTTAAGCCTAGCATTTGCTGGTTGTATATTTTCAATCAAACTTCCAACTTGCAGTGTTCTGTCAAAGCTGCGGAATAATTTATAATCTGGTGTAGCGTGTAGGTTTGGGGACGAGAGAGAGAGTTGTTAATAGCAGGCAACACGGTCTCTCGCACGAAATGCACTACAAAGCCTTCCATGGAAATAAGTGTGTATATTGCATATGTTTATTAATTAAAATCCAATCAGGGAAAGCTTATGCAACATGGTACGATTGTTGGAACTGATATTTGGAGCATATTTTGTGCCACGTAATTTTTATTTTTGTTTTGTTAGTTTGATTTTGATCGTAAAGATGAATTTAAACTGGCGGAAACTTGGCGTTTACTGCCAGAACCCCTCCCCTTGTTCATTAATACACCATCATCTAGGGTTTGGAAACATCAGCGGCAATTAATACGTCGAATGATAATAAATGAAGGTGGTGTTTTTTTTCCTTTTACCGTTTTCGTGCTGCCAACATTTCTTTATTACACATATTGTTTCTGACCTGAACATCTGATTAACTTCCTACCATCTCTGACATTTCAAGGTGATTATTAAATTTTTATCAGTTGAAGTTGGGTCTTTTTGTGGACACATAGGCCTAACTAACTAACTAACTAGATGGCTTACCGAACCCGAAGGTTCATCACCGAATTAACCAAAGCCCTCCACTGGACCCTGTCTTTTTTTTTAGGAGTACAGATTTTTAAGCTCATCATTATGCAGTTTTCTCCATGCCCCATCGTCTTCTCTCTTAGGCCCAAATATCCTCCTCAATACCAAATTCTCAAAACACCTGCAATCTGTGTTCCTCCCCCTGAGTGAGCGACCATGTTTCGCACCCAAACAAAACAACAGGCAAGATTATTGGTTTGTACACTTTAATTTTCAGGTTCTTAGAAATCAGACGGGAAGACAAAATATTTTGAACTGAGAAGTAGCAAGCATTTCCAGAATTTAATCTCCTCCTAACTTCCTCATGAGTGTCATTTTCATTTGTTATTGTTGTTCCCAGATATTTGAACTTTGTAACCCTTGACACATAGGCCTACCACAAATAATACCGTTATATTCCCTATTACATTCAGCACCAAAATAACGATGCAATTTCAGTGAGAACATTGGTAAAGATGACGAATTTCCTGGTATTTTATGGATGCAGAACAATTATTTCGCTAATGTCGCTGTCATGTGTATACGTCGGTCTCACGTTGACCGTCATTTATTTAATGAATAGTCTCGTCCCTTTGAAAGGATGTAGCAGATTTTTTATGAATGACCTCTCCACACTGACGTTTGCAACCAGAAACGAAAATTGTCATGCCGATAATCGACCAATATCCTCTAAAAGATTATACATCGTTAAATGAAGTGATTATTATGATCAGTGAATTTATAAACGTGTGGAAACGACGCTTTCACGGGGAGTTGTTAAGCACGCAGGCAGCTTTAGCTTCGCCAGACATTTCTTCTTCCTCCTGAGTTGACGTGTCTTCGTGAGGACGGGAGGTGGGAGGTACTTGGACATTACTCATTGTTAAGGCTTGTCTCGAACTCCGGGCTTCGGAATTAGCAGTGTTGAACCATTTATTTCCGCTTTCTTCCCAAGACGTAAGATTAAATGTACAAAGCTATAATATTAACGGTTGTCTTACGTTTGTGTGAAATTTATACTCATTTAAACGAAGAACATCGATGTTGAAAGTGTTTTAAGTGCAAAGGGCTCAGGATTTTTTTAATTAGGGCAGATGAAATTACAAAGTACTAGAGGAAACTACATAGTGAGGAACTTTGGGGATATAAAATCAAAGATGGGAGATGGAGGACACTTGGGGGTCTTGTAAATAAGAGGATGATATTAAAATGAATCTTACAGAAGAAGGGAGTTCAGCGATGAGCTAAATGAAACTGGTTTCATTGGCTGACTTTTGTGAACACATTCAATAAGTATCGATTTATATAAAAGCAGGACATTTCTTGAGCAGTTGATTAGGTATGCTGTTAACATCTTATATTCTACTACCAGAGTCAGTTCGATTCGTTGTTTCCAGCTGCAAACTTCTCTTATTCCTTTCCTAACTTCAGACTTATTCTGGCTCAGAAACTTTGGAGAAACTTCAACATAAGCAGAGGCATTGATGTGTATGGCGATTATAGGCCTATTTCTGATGGAGCCTTGCCACAGCTTTGGTGGCAAGACGATGGCTTCTCATCACGGAAACCTGGATTCAGTCATGGGCTGCGTCATGTTAGGTTTGTGGTGGAGGAAATGGCATGGAAGCAGGGTTTTCTCAGAGATTTTTTTTTTTGGTTTTCTGCTACTGATTATCCCACCATTGCGTCATACTTACCACTTCATCACGAGCTCTACGTAGCCCTGAGCGAGCAGCACGTTACCATACCTCGGTTATAAGTTAGAGGCTTCATCTGTAACCCTGCTCTTGGCTAGTCTCGGAGCTAATGTACTTTTATCTCTGATGGAGAAGTTCAGTTGGGATGGGCTTTAACGCCCACTGTACAACGTTGATGAGTCGGCCACGCTTTGATCTCTTCCGTAAAGCCCGAAGACTGATATTTGTAGCTCCTGCTTGTATGGGATGTGCCGAGAATTACGGATATGCTAAATAGATGAAAGTATTGTTGATGGGGCAGCAGGCAGTTCTGAAACGTCGGCAGACGTCTGTCAGACTCCAGGTGCAACATCCAAAAAAGTCATCTTTATACCCTCCGCCGCGAGAAAATGAAATCTCACCAGTTGAAAATAGTTTCAACCCAATGTCGCGATTGAGTGATGAAGTAAGCTTTCTTAAGCCTCGTATCTGTGAAGTCTAGTTCCGTTTTTGGCCCGGAAGTCGGCTATCTTTCGGTGGCCTGCTTTCCCCATATGATTAATGTTGGGATAGTGCTTTAAAATAGACCATGACTACTTCCTTCCACATCCTTATTAATTAATTTTTTACAGTGACGTGTCAGAGACCACTCAGCTAATTTCGCTGACAGTTTGGATTTGCAGACTAAACTGAAAAATGTAGAGCGAATTGAGTTTTGGCCTTTATTAGCTCAATATAATACCTATTTCATATAAAGCACAAATAGAATGTTATACATATTTTTAAGTGGTTCTAATTTCAAGTGGAAAGATTCAACTCCTGAAGGCCCTGCACGTTAGATAAGAATATCTCGCATATTCTGAAAATGTTAAAGTCTTGTCTCATTGGTTAGCCCTTTCCAAGCAGAGAATCTTATAAAGCGATTATTATTTTTCCTTTTTATGTAGTAACCTATAACTTCCACAGATAATGCCTGTTTTGTCTACTCTTATTCCCAGTCTTTGCCGAAACGCTGGATAATTTTCAGCATTCAATACAGCTCATCCTGGAAAGCCCAAGTTGCGCATTTTTCCATATAGTTTAATAGAATGTTCATATATATCACATATTTAGATCAATGTAGGCAGAGTTAACAGTACTGAAATAGTTTTGTTATTTTTGTTCTGTTCGTTGCACGGAAGTGATTAACAACAGAGGAACGATGCCCTGTCTGTCTTAGTTTTTCTTTTCTTAAACACCCTTGTAGTCATATTGTTTAGTGAAATAACAGTTATCTCTGCTTGTGTTTTCATGTGTGTTTATTTTGTCTTTTGAACTTTCAGTGTCTGGCGTCACTTAACCACGACGCTGCGGGCACAAGCGACGACAGTGGAAGGGCGTCAGAGCGGTTAAACGGGCCCATAGCTTCTCGTGATCGAGATAGCTCACACGACAGGCTCAGTGATGTGAGTATTGACAGTTTATAAGCCAAACTTGGCCGTTTCAGGGGTGAAGGAGAGCGACTCTTTGAGGTGGGCCAGCGTCATTTTAGACTTGCCGTACTTTCCCGAAGTTTTGGCAGCTTGTGGACCCCAGAATTAAACATTTTGAGAAAAGGAAACGAATATTGGCAGCAAAATGCTGAAATGATTCGGAAGAAATAATTTTTTTTAAAAAAATACGGGATTTCTGTCATCTATGCTTAGGTCTTGTAAATCGTATCTTCCTTTCACATTTTCTGATTAAATTGTAGACTCTGAGTTTCGCATCTTTCCTATGCGTTCTATGTGTTGCTCCCATCTCACCACCTTGTATATTATCATCTTAATATTTGGTTAAAAGTGTACGTTCTAAAGCTTCACGTTTTGTAGGGTTTTTTCCCATCCTGTTACTTCTCCCTTAAATTTCAGAATCCTTCCTGCTTTTTTAGCATTCATTTTTATGGAAAGGGGATTATTAACGCCCCGCCAAACCTTCAGATTGGCGGACCAACCTTTATCTGTTATCAGCGTTTGCCTAGTTTTCCTAATAACATCCACCCTCTGGGGACCGCTGCCATTTGAAACCTTGAAGACGAGCCACTCCGTTGAGAGGCGGAGAAGGGATCTACTTTGTCATTTCCATCCGGGCCTATAGTCACATTATTATGTTGGTACTTGTCATGTAGTGAGTCTGACATTTTTATAACGAAACCACTTTAATTACGGGATCAAGAACAGCGAGTGTAACAGAAGTTTATTTAGAAGCTAATGACATAACATGTTTATAAAAATAAAATTCTTTGGGGTTTTTTGTACGCTGTGTGAAGACCATATGCAAAATAAATTCGTTTTTGAGGTCTTTTGGTGAGAGAGCTACTGGCACATTTTTTCCACTACTGCTACTACATGCGCGTCTTGTATTTATGTTTCAGGTCAGCAGTCATTGTAGCTCAGGAAAAGGCTATATCGTAAGTACAATTTTATTTTATATTTTAATGATATAAGTAGTTATATTATAGAAACGAGATCTTCCCATAAATGTAAAGGCGTTTTTATTTGATGCTGGTTTTGACTCCAGTAGTCGCCATCATTAAAATAATTTCCTGATTACTAACGTTGTCTGGGCAATAAAGTAGTAACATTAGGAGGCTGTTTAACGGCACTCTGTCCGGTATTCGGAGGGCACTTACCTACGGGGTTGTGGGTTCGTTATATCGTAAATTAGCAAGGATAGATTTAACTTCGAATGATGGGCCTTATGCAATAGCTTTAATGGAGACCAAGGCCCCAGCGCTCGTATAGGAACGGAGACGCAACTTAGCTATCATCAGATTAACTGCGAAGTAAATTTTATCACCTTGCTGAAGGAACATAATCCATATCCGCCGAGAGTAATTAATGGATGGATAATTGGCAATTTTGGCTAGGAAATCTACTCCGAGATTTTATAGCTGCAGTTTTAATTTGGGTATTATCGTACTTCGTTGGCTTTTAAGAAGGTGATTGCAGGTTTAGCGTTAATTTTTGTGTGTTGTGTGTAACAGGGGTGTACTGCTTCGTGATTAAACATGACGCCGATGTCACATAGAGTGTGGGTATCTTTGGTCACTGAACGTTCGGGGTTTCATAAAAGACTGGGTATTTCTTGACCAGCTGAGCTGCTAAAAGCTTCTCAAGAAGGACTCTTCTCTGAGTAGATGCATGAGTTACGAGCACGTGTTCTTCATTATTAAACCCCATTTTTTCTCTCCAAACGAAGATTATGTCACTCATGCTTGATAAAACGTAAATGAACCAAGGAACAATATTTTGCCGTCATCCTTTGAAGTTATCTTTTGTGATCGTTTACATCCTCGCCGCTATAAAAACCTCAAATCTCACGTACGTGTATCTTGTGTGCGTGTGTGTATATATTTTGGAAATAATGCCAAATAGTAACATTTTATGAACTAGTTAAAACCAAACGTTTATAATGAATCTCGTTTCTGTTTGTTACCCTCAGATTCTGAAGCTTTTAAAAATTGTCTATATCTCGTGCGTATGGATCTGTTTATTGAGACTGGACCTTGAACGTATGTGTGATGGTGTACGTGGTAAATTTCAGGTATCAAGTAACTAGGAATTTTTTGATTAATGCACATCACTCACGATTGGCTAGACATCCGGATGCTGGAAACAAGAAAGAACAATTTTTGGTGAGGAAACCTTGAAAAACTGAAGAGATGTACGTTACGTCGATATGTTATAGGGTATGGAGTTGGAGTGAACTGGCGTGTGATGGTGTTCACTAGCTTTCTTTGATGTTAGTCGTTCTGTTATGTCTTTGTTAGATAATTTAGTCCTGCGATACACAGATATTAAAATTGCAATTTCGACTGATAAAGATGTTGGTTTGGATTTAGTAGCAGCTAAATGAAATCGGATTAGGGTTGGAACGCCAGAAATGTATTATTTCTGACATACTGAAAGAATGTTGAAACGAATTACAAGATTGATTTCCATTGTGAGTCGGTTGTTGTATATTGTTTACTCAGACTGCTTTCTGCGGTCGATGCAGAAACAAGATGACTGTCTCCCACTAACCCCACCCAACCCCACCCCACATCCCTTCAGACGACATTCTGACAATATTGAAACTTGCATTGCCTAAGACTCAAATTCTTGACAACTCGTCACGAAGTGGGATGCATTTAAGAAGTAATTTTCCTCTCATCTCGTTTTATGCATCTAACACTGTCTCGCCTTTACTTTGTCATGCCGTAGGAATATGTTCCGTAAAAGTTTAAATCCTGCGAGTGTGCTGTTTGCTGGGAAATGTTATAGGTGTTCACATTTCTAGACTCATGCATATTTCATCTAGAATTTTTATTTGAGCGTTGTTTTTTGTCGACTTCGCTGTAACACCAATGTCGTGTGAATGTCTTGCTATGGGAGGTGTTGAATACACACTGGCGAATTACAGATAATGGGTTGGGAAATGTTAAAAGCAACTGTGAATCCGTATTAAAACCAGTCTTAGGAAGAAACTGTGATACATGATAGATTTGACGCTTTTACGGCGACAGGATGCAATGGAGACTTCATGGGTGATTGGCCGTGTCAGTCACATGAACCCTGATGTTGACAGACGGTCTCCGAAATGTCCCATCATAACTCCATACTTACATGGTTCAGCGCCTCAGAAAGAGACATCATGGTGACGTACATTTTCTTTCAAATGCTTTATTCTAGATCAGCGATTATCAAACTTCTTTGTTCGCGACCCATAATTTGGTAATTAGGGACAAACAAGAAACAGAATTTGTTCTAAATATTCCGATATATTTTATTAATTGTTGTGTGATTAGAGGTACATTTGTACGTACAAACCTAAACTGAAAATTTCGTCGACAACATTTACATGGCTAAGTTAACAGTAATATAATTTTTTTTATGTTTTGACTTCCTTAACGCGTCCCAGCCAGTGCTGTGGAGTTCCAAGCAATTTTAGGTGTAGTCGGTAAAAATGTACCGATATAAAATCTTAAGAACAGTTTCTATACCGTGTGAGCCGCTGGCGGTCTCACGCTTAAGGGAGATTCAACGACGCGTTGAGCCACTTGATGTGGGGATAACGCTTTGTAACTTTGGCTCCGGTACTTTAAGAATACAAACTGTCTACAAATCAACCGATTTCTGCAATAACCATTAGACTATATTTAAATATAAGTTATAAGTCTAAAAAGTAGGCTGATGATTCACGTGGTGGTGATGAAATCTGTTACGGTGTCATTTACCATTTTGTAGGTTTACCCTTATTAATACATATTGAGCTTTTGCGAAGGAGTCGGAGATTTTCGTACCGAATCCACAGCCGTAGTCCCAGCAAAGAATCCTCGCCGCCCAACTTTGAGAACCCCTGGTCTACATGATGAAGCTTGTAGGAAATGTAAATTAAAAGCCAAGAAAAGACTCTTCAGATTTAGAGTATATAACCTCGAACATTCGCGTTATAGCCGTATTTGTAATTCTTAACTCATAAAAGGAGCAGAATTTGTAGGTGTGATTGTAATATCGTCGTACAAAGTACTCGTGGAGACATTTTAGAATGGTGAAAACGCGAAGAAATTTCCTGGGTTTGTATCCCGGATAAGGCGTTATCTGTAGCTCTTAAAATCAGAGTAACAGAAAAACAGCTCCAAGATCAAAGTTGTTTCTTTCAACGAAGATATTACAGGAATAAAAACCACAAACTTAACAACGTCTGGGTTTTAGTCTCGGTGTAGATTTGTTCAAGGATATCAACGATACGTGTCGAATACTCAGACTTTCGGCTAATAAAGACTGGTAAGAAATGAGCTTTTGGAGAATTTCCTCCGCGGCTACACTGCGGCCACTCTGCTAGTTTTTGTATAAATATGCAGAATCATGTAATAGACTGGTCAGTTGTACGTGACATTCCAAAGTGTTTTCTGCCATAGCTGAGCTACGCTCTGATCAGACACACACATTTGTCGAAGTACAGGCCTGCCTCATCGCATGTTTAAGAATTTACGTTTGTACTCACTGATAACAATTTTATGCGATTGGTATCTCGTGTGACGAATGCAAGGCAATTGTCGGAAGTGCACCCGTTTTACATAACAAAACTTTTATATTATTATATGAGATTTGCGGTTTTCAACCCAAAAGGTTTGGGGGGAGGGGGGTTGTTCTTCTGTGACGTTGATACCACTCCACGCAGATTCACAGCCAGAATACCTTCACTGATTTCCGTAACATCAGAAGTGCCATCTTTATTGTTTTATTCTTTATAAATCCCAGGTTGTCTGTCGCCTGAGAGCAACATTCTGCGAATGTCACTTACGTAGAAGTGGGAGAAGATATATAAATGTAAGTTTGTTGCCTTAAGCAAAGCCAAGCAGTAGAGATGCTGTTTAGGATTATAGGAGTTGGTTTGTGTCAGTTTTATTTGAAAGGGGCGGCGTTAGAAAAATGTATGCATGAATGTGATCAAGATAGGGAAACCAAATGTCATCATTTAAGCGATATCAAGTATATTAATTACCGTCAATGTCGTGGGGGGGGGGGCTCTTTATTTCCGTATCAGCTGAATGTAGACTAAGATGCGACGTAATCATTAGTCAAGAAGAGTGTCTGCTGTGTCTTTGTCTTACATCCATGATGACTATTTACTCTTCCTGTTTGACCGCCTTTTAGCTCTCTGGTTCTTCCTTTACTACTTCATCTGTTCTTCTATCACCCCAACCACGACTTTCCTTTGTTGTTTTTCCGCGGGGAATAATGTTTAGGGCCGAGGGATTGCCAGAGGGGTAGAATAGGGGCGAGTGCTTTGCGATCAATAGCCAGAAAGTAATAGGTTGTTTTTACTGTGTTCTTTTGTGTCATGGCCGGAACAAATTGTTTGCCAGTGTAATACATAGATGGCAGCAGTGCAGTAGGAGACCTTTTCTCATACCCCCGTCCGTTTTTTACCCTCCTCTGGTGATGAATGGATAAAAGACACGACAGCTCACGAAATGGAGTATTGATTACCATTTACTTTGGATGTTCTCTCTCGTTTTTTATCGATAAAACGTCTTGAAGTGTGGTCTTTTATTTTTTACTATCTACCTACCCGTTGAGGAATGTAGCTGGAGCTATTTTATGATGTTAAGAGAAGTTTGATGTAGGAAAACTTGGCTCTTTGCCAAGGAAGCTAGCAATCCGGGAGGCAGTCATCCAGAAAAAGAGACAAGGGAGGAAACAAAAACGGTGACAATAATAAACACAACCGAAATACTATGTTTTATGTGATAATAACTTTAACCAAACGGCGCCAGCGAGTTGTTAAACAATTGAACACTGTTAGAGATGATGTCAAAATCCGACAGCAGCTTTTATTGTAGCACGCGAAAACGTATACAGAGAATATTACATTGAAGTTCTCGAAACAGAGCTTGTGTGCATCGAACGGACTGAGGCAGCGGTATATGTGGCTTGTTAAATCACTTCATAGAGGTCTTTAATCTTTGACATCTTTATTTGGTTTATTACCTTGCCTGAACAAATAACTCGCGTTATTCTATAGGGTGTCTGGTATGTACCTCCCCACTTTAATGTCTGAAGCCCATTGTTCTCTCGCACAATTCTCATTGTGTACGTTTGACATTCGTTGACTGCAGGGTGTCTCATAATCCATTCGACACTTTGATCTCTGTAAGTGCTGAATGAAACCGATTGTTCAACACAGAACAACTATTGTCTGTCCATGCTGTAAGTTCCTTTGCAGTTTCGTGTCGTAACGTGGCAAAATGAAGCCCATTGTTCTCAGCACAGTTGTTTCTGTCATTAATATAATCGATTACAGAGTGTCACACACGCAAGTCGATACTTTCATTTATACATTCTCTGAACGAAGTACGTTGTTAATTGCGGATGTTGATATATTGTTATAAAGCTAACAATTAACAGCTTGCACATGTATCATTTCCCTTGTATTTCGTTATATACAGAGTCTTAAAAAATATGTATAGACACAAGGATGATATTCTGTAAATGTGTGTACATCATTTTTTGAACGTACTGTAAGGATATCGAATAACGTTTGAAATAAAAGTTGCTGAGCTTTACGAGAACTGTATTTTATGTTGTTTTTTTGTACGGTGAGCTGTTTGCGAGACACCTGATATTGTTCAGTTTTATCCCATGTAAAGTACAGGTTATTTTGGATCGATAGGTCGAAAATGAATGCTCGCAGTTTCTTGACTAATAGAGCAACTGTTTGTTAGTTAGATCTAATAACATACGAGCCCTGCAGATTTTGTTACCAAATTTATTCGAAATTTGTTGCGTACTTTCTGAGCTGAAATACGGGAACACGACCTCCTCTTATGCGTTCACTTCATATATTTCGTACAATGAAGATAATTAATGGTTCTGCGGAAGGAGAAAGTGGGAAGTGGAGGGTTGAAGAAAAAAGAAGTGAAGTCGGATATCCGAGACAGAGTGGTCCGGATTTGGACGAAAGTGGTAGAACTGAAGATAGGGAAACAGAAAGCAGGACGAGGATACAGAAGGATGGAGAATGAGTAGAAAGAAAATCAAATAAAAACGGTTCTGGATAATGGGATTGTTGGGAAATAAGGTGGAAAAACTGAAGTTACGATGAGTAGCGGCCGAGTATAACTGGAAAGGGGAAGTGCAAGACGTTTACAGATTGGATCAGTTAACCCTTTTTTGCAGGAGTGAAAGTATCTTGCGTGTTACGTAGACGCAGATTTGTGAGTACAATATTGGCTTTATGAACACATTCTTGAGTCCAACGAAGTGGTAGGTAGAAGCGTTTTCGGGAGGTACCGGACCCTGATCTAGAATTACGTATCTTGAATGAGATTTTCCGTGGTTTACCTCATTTGCTTGAAGTTAGGATATGTTACTGCCGTCTCCTCGATCGCCACGCTCCATTAGGCTTAATTATCATCTTATCCGGCGTTAAATAACCTCTCCAGTCGTTAGATGTAGCAAAAGTCTCCGTCCGTGAATGTTCGGAGACGCGATTGGTCAGAGTATCCACGGGTTGATTCCCGGCAGGGGCGATCGGAGGCGTCGTATTAACGAGAAATTTAGTTCATAGTTTATTTAATGACGTTATTTTTGCTACAGAGGTTATTTAACGTCGAGTTGAATGTTAGGTTGATTATAATTATATCAAGGTCGAATAAAAAGCCGCCATGGCCTATTTTAAGCATTATAATTTATATCTTAAGATAGGCTGCAGCTTGTCGAATTATTTTGTTTACCAACAACCTGTTATTCACCAGTATTAGCAATACAGTAGAAATCTCATTGTTATATGAAAGAAAGGCGGTGAAGAACGTTTGAAGGCATGACTTAATGACTTCCGAGCCTTTAAATTTGCCAGCTGTGTTTGCGGTTGAAGCTGTTCATCATCCGCGTAAAGTATCCGCGGTATTTACTGGTTTTAATTGCATGAAAATGTCGGGACAGTGTCCAGGTTAATGAAGAAACAGCAGCAAAGGTTTATGAGACAACAAAACTGGAATGGACGGGGAAACACTGCTATTACAACACTGTCAGACTAGAATTGAGTTCAAGAAGTTGCGGAAAACTGGTTGAGAAGTATTGTGTTTGAGTATGGAATTTCCCTTCATAATCAGGGACGTCTGTTGTGTAAGTTTGTTGCCCTGGAAAAGAAATGTGGACACCGTATTTGTTAAATACAGGCGAGTAATAATGTTTTCTTTGTTTCTTTTCAGTGTGATAGCGAAGGTGAAGACGATAAGGTAAGTGTTAAGCCTGAATAATCTTCGGGGTTGGTAATGGTAAAGTAGATTAGTCTTGTAAACGTTTACCGCTCATTTTGAGGGAGTATAATTGACGTAGTTGTTACGCTAGAATTTAAGGTAGACTCGCGTGCTGATAATCGTCGATAATTTAGCAGACACTGAACTGTGTAAGAAGTACGTAACGGAGTTTTACACTGAATTAATCCTTATCATGATACTTGCTCGTAATCGAAGTCGAAAAGGACTTCTGCCTAATAAACATGTGACAAAATAGGGAAGATATTTTATAATTACGATGGACTGCTACGGATTTTTCTTGTTCTTTATTTGGGCCCAGAGCCGTGCTGGATCGAATCGCGTTTACCAAGAGATTGCATTAATCCATCTGGAGATAACTTGTGTAATTTATAGCATGTTCCGTATTTGTTGCACTTCAGCTGTTTTTAAGTAGATGTAACATTTGCGTATTGTGCTAAAAATTATCTAAATTCTTTTTATTTTATATTTTGCTGTACAAAATCCACATCGCCCTCGGTATGAGGGTATGATGTCGACTTTTAGAGGTGGTTACAAGGGCCGGCATATGTGTCCGCCTGTAAGTTCAGCGTCATGTTTTGTGAATGTAAAGTACGCTGTGCAAATGTGTCATTGGAGTCGAAATCGTAACTTACGCATGGAGGATGTGAAATGTAGAAGGAAAGAACTTGGTGTAGGTTTGTCGTACCGTTTCAACGATTTTCGTTACACGTCAAGACCCGAAACTTTTTAACGTAGTTTTTTTAATGTTATTTCTATGTCTTTTAGCGCTATCTGCTTTCGCCTATATATAAAACGTTCCTCGGATACGCTGGTAGGACACTGTGATAACGTATCGGAACTCGAACGTAAAAAGTCGTGCCTTGTAATAAAAGCAACTTATAAAACATCAACACTGGTTAAAAAGATCCGAATGACAGGGTAACTCAACTGGCTAGGCGTGGAAGGGGTGGCAGATCGCAGGAGTCTCAAATTCCCGTTGGACTTTGACTGGATGAGTGGGTATCATGGACAAATTGTACCTGACTTCATAAATTATCTATTCCCGTTTCAAATGCATGTGGTGGTTTCACAGATGTCTGTAAAAAATTTACTCCGGTTTTGTGACACGAATATTCAAACTAACTTGTTGCCTTTCGTGTGAGAGTAGTCCTGTGGTTCGAAACTTAAACAGAAATAAGTTATTGAATTTAATACGAAAGTGAACGTTTGCCGACTACCGTGCTTGGGGAAAACGTTTGCATACAAATGTTGACGTGAGGTCATTAGTAGAAACGAAGATAAATTATTTTCGGTGACGAGTTAAATTAACATGAGAATCATACAGCCTCGGAATCGTAGGCGTCATAAATTCCTTGCAGAACTTCTTGTATTTTTACTTTATCCCATGTTACGGTTTCCATGGCAACTCCCCACCCCGCTTGGTTCGTATATCACATTAAATCAAATTCACCCCTAGGCTTTCCTCTTAGATTTGCCTTGCTTGACATTCAAAAGGTGATGATGCCTTATTTCTCAGCCTCTCCTCTCCGTTCTTCTCCTTTCTTTACCCGTCAGCTTAGTACTCTAATGCGCTTCAGCTTTTATTCAGCGCACCCTTCTGCAGTCTCTTGTCGCTGTCCTAGTGTCTGATGATAGCAGCGGTATGCCCTCGTTTTGTTTCACCGAACGTGCCGTGAAATTCAATTGAAAAAAGATGAACCACTCTCACCCTGCCTCTATCCAGATGACGCGTGCCCAGATTATTTGCTTGTCTTTTATTTCGTTTGTACAATGGCCAGGAGCCAATTTCTATAGTAGAATAGACGAGTAATTGAACCTTATCTACGTACTGTGAAAACGTTTACCGTGGCTTTAGTCTGTCCAACAAGCGACTTTTGTTGAAACTGCAGCAATATAGTTACGTTAAGTGAGATTTAAGGTTTTTCCCGACGGCGAGCATTAAGATGGCTGTGTTCCGGGATGATGTGCCATGCAGTTTTGTTGAAATTGATCGACGTTTTAGATGTGATGACTGCCATCATCTTCAGGGCGATCGTGACACATGAGTTTCCTTAACTGTCGTGTATTTAAGTGTCACAGGACCCGAATTTTCGTCGCACTTTATTCTGAACACATTTCCTCAGCCAGTTTAGTCTTCGTATTCATGTTGTCACGACCTATTTACGCAAATCTTTGCTACTTAAAGGCAAGTAAAATGGCAGCGTTTCCATTAGGACGCAGCAGGTCCTACTTAACACTTTATTTGTCCTTGACAGAATTCATACAGAAAGTACTTCAGTGTCAATAATTAAACAGAAGGAAGTTGGCAAATTATTATGCGTTGCAAGTAGGTGCGTTCTGAATACACAGGTTATAAATTATTCATGAAGTACACACGTTGTTTGCGTAGTCAACAGCGTGTTGTGTGAAGAAAATGTACACAAAATATTATCTAGTTAATATTTAATTAAACTGGCACTTTCCAGTATGATGAGTATGTGTTGGAATATGTTTAGAAATGCATTTGGGTCTTCAAGGCTACGAACTTTGTAAAATTCCGTTCATTACAAATACAGTGATTATGCATTGAACACAAGTCTTCAGAAATTTATCTCGGGAAAACCTTGCAGCCAGTATGTGATGTGTGTTCTCGATGTTTTGTTACTGAATATAACGGTGTAATAGTTAGGCTTAGTGCTCTACTTCGTATCGGGATTTATTTGGTTATAATCTCGTTTGTTTCATTATTTTTCTCAGCGCTTCTAGACGTGTTTTGTGATATATACAATTTAAAGTAGACCACACTTCTTCCGTCCCCATATTTCCGTATTGCCGTTCATCTTTCTGGTTTTATACGCTTTGCAATCTGTACCGGGAACAGTAGTTGATTGCGCATCGTCAAATAAAACACTGAAGATGGCTGTCTTCTGGATTGTTGTTCCGTGTAGTCTGGTAGAAGTTTACCGACGTTTCAGAGGTCCTTGCTGCTTCCATCATCAGGGCGAAGAAGGCAGCAAGGACCTCTGAAACGTCGGTAAACGTTTACCAGATTACACGGAACAACAACCCAGAAGACAGCCACTTCAGACGGACCTCCGTGAAAACCTCAAATCCAACTAAATAAAACACATTTCTGCATCGTTGGTCAACTATTACTTGCATTCCTCGGGTTTCATTACTCCCTGGAAGGTTTTCTTGTTACATTATCTTACGTCGAATACTTTTGTTTGACGCACTACACATATCTTACTGTGATTGGGTTGCACGTGTCCGGATGATTGCATGGGACAAGAACGGACAAGCCTGAAATTTCATCCAGTTACATCAACACATCTTTCCCTGGTGCGTTTTTGTTTGAGGGCAGCCCCACATCAAGATTAGGCGATTGTGACTGGAACAGTCGTTGTTATAAGCTCGCGTTTCCAAACTTTTTAAAGTCGCTGTACTCCGTTGTTTAAAGCATGCTGCACGCACCGCTTTTCACCGGTGTTTAACTTTTATCTCAAATCACATGAAGTGTATTATAAGAAGTCTGGAGGAAAGGTACGCATAGCGTGACTCTTCTGGTCCGTTGCCTCTCTTTATTGCTACTTGATTTTTAATTCGTAAATACTGACGTTGTTTAATTAGGACATACACGTGCCATATGTGTGGACGCCAAGATTCTGATGCCCCACTTCAAATTTCGTGACGTTTTGTCACATGTTTATGAAACCCCCGTACGTAGAGTTCGATGACTGACCGCATGAAGGCGCCACTTGTCGACCGGAGTTGTGAATGCGGCAAGGTTACCGAATAAGCAGCCTTTGTCTGGTAGAAGTGTTTGCCGAAGAGCGCAGTTGATAAGCCGAAGGGGGATTTTGGGATGCGAAGCGTGTGTGAAAAATACGGGGTGAGCGAACGATCTCGCGCGAGAAAGATGGAGGATGTGAAGAAGAGACCGGGTATGAATTCCGTGCTCGAGAGAGCCATCTCCGAGCGAGCCAGACGACTTGTGGAAACAACGACTTATCGACCGATGGTACAGACACGAACAAATGTAAATGAACTGGAACGTACAGGATTAGTCGGTCGGCACCAAAGACAATGAGGGGTTTTCTGCCGTCTGCGCACGGGCGTAAAAAAGTGGGAGTACAACTGAGAGATCAGAGTGCGTGGCGAAAGAAGCTTATAAAAGTCTCGGACTGTTTTCTCAAGGACGCCTGCATTCAAACGTAGCCTGTTTGGCGGCTTTTCATTTTAACAAAGTTTTTTTAAACACAGTCAATTAATTCTTAGACTGAGTAGGATGTCATGCAGTTCAGAATCTTTTGTCTTCCCGTCTTCTATCTGAAAACGCAAAGATTTACATGTACACACGTATAAGTTTACCTGTTCTGTGTGGGTGAAGAAATGGACACTGGGGGTGTTTGAGAACAGGGTGTTCAGGAAGTATTTGGACCAAGGAAGTACGTATAATGCAGTAGGCCCTTCATCAGATATTACCAGGGGGGAGGTGGACACGGGATGTAGCACGCATGACATAAAATGAGAATGCTGAAAATTTTAGTTGTAAAATTTGAAGAAAGAGAGGTCCAGGTGTTGATGAAAAGGCAGCCTTAAAATTTTCCTTCAAGAAATGTTGTGTGAGAAACTGGACTGGTTTCGCCTGGTTCAAAATT
>NW_019059875.1:701426-725435 GCF_000696155.1 Zootermopsis nevadensis | reverse complement strand
GAAGTCTTGTAATTTGCTGAGCGGCTCTTAGCTTTTCAAGGACTTTGTTCCGTACAGTTGGTTAATTAAGATATTTCGAGTTAAGAACTCATTTTCATATGGCCAGTGTGATGAGTACAGTACAGAGCACACAACTGCGTCTAAATACGGCAATTGGCTGTGGGTCGGGAGAGGGATTTTGCTTGTGGAATAGGCGTTTCAGAGGGTGTTGGCGCCATAAGTTCTCTCCACAGTTTGTTTGCGTTTTAGTTGTAACCTTTATAATCGCATGAGGCAAAGTTGTCACGACGGTGAAAATGTGGTATTGTAAGTATATATATATATTTATCAGACCCGAGGCTGGAGCCAGTATGTTCCTCCGAAAAGTTAGCATCTACCTTACATTTTCACACGGCGGTACAACTCAGAAGACCAGCACTGGTATGACTAGATTATCTGTGTATACGATCACTTGTGATGGTCTGTATCGCACTGGAACAAAGTGGTTTTGTCGCAGATTGTACTTTTGTGCGTTTTCTAACCAAAAGTCGAGCAGTAGGAGTTCAGCAGCTGTAGTAGTTTAAGCTTCTAGTCACGTGTTTTTCACCAGTTCCCCCCAGAGGATTGTATTAGTCGGTTTTGAGACCTTATGATTGCAAAGCTAGATCAGGCTCTGTCTGGATGCTGCAGTTTGGGTGGACTCCTTGCGAACTTCTGCCCATAAGCCTCATGGCACAAGGAGTGTGAAAACTAGTATTTTAACTTACACATGTTTCCTTTAATGAATATAAATAAGAGGAGTCTACAGATGGCTGCCGTCTAGGTGGTTGCGCCGTGTAGTCTGGTAGAAGTTTACCGACGTTTCAGAGAGCGGTGAATAACACACTCATCGCAGCAAGGACCTCTGAAACGTCGGTGAACTTCTACCAGAATACACGGCGCAACAACCGAGAAGACAGCCATCCTCAAACTTACCGCCGTGAAAACCTCAAATCCTACAAGAGGGGCGTAAGCCCTTCTTCTTTGTATGTTCCCGAATTGCTGTGTCAGTAGAGGTTCTGGCCACGGGCTGATGACCGTAGTTTGAGTGCTAGATCTTCGCAACCGCTTTCTGACTGGCTGAGTCGCACTCAACCTGGAATCCGCTGGGTAGTACCGGAGAAAACGCAGCCAGGCGTTTACTTCCACGAACTGTCGAGGTTATGAATGTGTGGATCTTTATCTCCGCTGTACACATAGTGCGCATTCGTGCCGTGTTGCCTATTTACATGGACAACTTTGTCCTTAGGGAAGTTTAGCCTTGTTTAATATGGATTTACCCCTATTGTGGGCAACTTGTGAAGTTTTTCGCAGGCTACAGGCCAGTGTGAGCAACTTTGAAGGGTTCTTGAACCCCTTGAGGATCTGTAGCCGAGTATGGGCATGTTTGAAAAATTCCTCCACATCAGCTTATGTGTAGATCAGTGTAAACAACTCTGAAAGAGTTCTTCCTCCAGTTCAGGGTTTATTTATAGCACGGTGTAGACTTGGAAACTTTCGCCCTAGGCCCATATATAGGAAGGTTGGTGCAGACTTCTGTCACTTCTCTTGAGAGGCTGTGAAAGTCCTCCTCGTCTTTGGCCTTATAATTTAGTGTGTGCAGGTTTGGAAAGTTCTAACGTTGCTCCATGTGCAGGTTGGTGTGGGTCATTGTTCAGCTGTTTTTATTGTATACATCAGTTTAGGTAAAACTATAATATTTTACGCCTGTCCTGTATTTATATCCAGGTATAGGCGACTTTGTAAAACCGGAATAATCATTTAAAATTGATCATGTCCGTTTCCTTCCATATTATATACTCCTCGCAATTCATAATCATCTTTGCGTTATGTTCGACTGCATATAACTTTTACGGCTGAACAGTGCCTTAAAATATCGTAAGTACGAATCGGCACAGTTTGGAATGTTGTACCAATTGCTGGGTGTAATAACCGTTGAGTGTTTGGCCATATTTAAATTGCGTCACGTCCAACAAAATTCCTTCTCGCAGGTCGTGCGATGATTTGAATCGGTCGTCCAGCGATGGGTAAGAAAAGCCTGCGCACTGGCTCCAAGTTGGACCCATTTCATCTTCGCTTTTCTTTATAGGTTGTGGTGAGGCAACGTTTGTTTTACTTATTTCCTCTTCCGACACTCGTTTTTAAAGAACATTTTAGAACTCGTCGTTATTTTTACATCGTAAAAATAATGTGCTTGAGTTGTGTTTTTAAATCTTCAGTCAGGCCTTTTGTTAAGTGTTCCCACTCTGTTCTTTTTCTTGCCTTCAGACTACGACTGTTTAGTTTTGTTACCACCCGAGGCAGTCAACACAGTAGCTGAGTTTCTCGTCTCGTTCTTTCCAGGAGGTAAAGTTAGTTTGGATCGTTGCAGAGGGTGTCTTATTTCCGTTGTTCTTTTTATGTTACTATAACAGAGATCATTCACATGCGAGGGATGTGGAGGGTAGAAAGGAAAAACACATCAGCCTTCTTTATTGCTACCACTAAAACGTTCCCCATTTGGAGGCAAAAGAGGGTTCAGCTAGAGGGGGTACTTTTTGATGGCGAATGAAGGAAAAAACAGAGGAACTAAACATATAATGAATATATTACAGCTATATTGTCTGAAACCTGGAATAACTTATTGAATGAAATGGTTGGCTGCAGAGTGGTCCTCTGTAATTCGAATCCCGTCACGGGCAATGCTTTTGTCTTGGCCTCTGCGCCCATAACTGCTCTGGGGCCCAAGAAACCTCCTTTCAGATTGGTCCGTGGGATTTTTTATAGGAGGTTTAAGAGGTCGGAACTTTGAACTGTTTACTGACATTTATCTAATGCAGGATTTGTGGAGCCACAAATTGAATATTTATATAAAATGGCACCATAACATGTTTCTGATTTCGTTTTATGTGGGCGGCAATTTGTTTGTTATGGTGGCTAAGTGAGATTCAGCTTTTTAGGAAGATAATCAGTGACTTATCAAGAGCCTGTTTTAAGCCAGTTCAGTCGTCATCCGGCTCCAACGGCATGCATTCAGTGGGTATCAATAGCTGTCTCCCTGAGGCTAATACGGCCAGAGCATGGAACTGTGCACAAAGGCCTGTAGTGCATTGAGATTCATGTTGGATGCCACGCCGTTGTTTGACACTCATTTGAAAACCACAGTATTACTACGGATATCAGATTTATTTTAGTGTATTCCCGACATGTTTCAGCCCACTGGGGCCATCATCAGGGGAACATATGTATGGATACATAAAGTTTATGGTAATCTAAATATCATAAGATATGGTTTTAACAATATAATATACGTGAACACAAGAGCAAAAGAATAAGTATATATCCAGTAAACGTAGCCTGAAAGATTACGCAGGAATCAAATGATTTAAAATCATTAAAATATATATACATCAGATGTTCTTGTATTAAACATCTGATCTTGAGCTACAGCATTATCAGGCCACAGAAATGTTGCCAATCATACAACATATTACTCTTCTTAAATTCTCTTATTAATGGCCCTGGTTGGACAAATATGTCGAAAATTAACCAAATCTTTAATATTTCTAGTTGTACTTGTTGGTATTTTCAATAATGTCATTGGGCTTTACCTTAGCTCCCTCTATACGTCTTAATGACTTGGAGCTTCGGCATAGGAAAGTCTTCGCTGGTACACCAGAACCTGATTTATTTGAAGGCGTTGAGACTTGTGTGAGCGTTCACTGCTTTATTAGCTCTAATGTGGGCCGCTAGGGTTGTGGTTTGCTTTTTTATGGGCTGGAGTCATAAAACCCCTTCCCTTTCTTGAGCTTGGTCCATTTTTGTTCTTGCTGGAACTCGGTGCCAGTATTGCCACTCCTCAACCTCTTTCTATTGAATATTACCTGTTTATAGACGCAGTGGCTGTTTTTTTAGAAGCTGCGGTGAGTCTTTAGTAACGTTGATGGAAGTGGCACGTAACCACATGGAGAGACATGGAAGCAAGGAAAATTAGGACCGACTGGGTTAACTCAAGTGTTAAAAGTGTATGCGGCAACTGTTTCGAATCTCTGCACGCACATTGGTTGCTCCGAAAGACGATTTTTGTGATTTTCTTCACGAATTTCTGGTGAATACTGGGCATTGTGCTGAATCAGAGCAGTCCCTCCCGCCTTTCTGACTAGCTCTTCAACGTTCCTCGCACGTACCCAGAGGTCTGTTCTCGTCTTATTTAAGCCTAATTACTCCTGAAATTGTTACAGCGCCGTAAGTAACGTGCTGATCAATCAGCCGTCAACCATAATTAGAGAATATAACCGCCGTGTGACATCAGAAGAGAATTAACACCAACTTAATGGTAACAAAACCCTGTTTCAATACTGCTGCTACCAAAGCCCGCCGTGGTACACTGTCCTGAGACAGTTCCATCCGTACGCGTCCAATCATCACAACCTGCTTCGCTTAGATTCTTATTAAGTGCCTGATATGATGAATCATTTTCTCGTCCTTCCGAATGTCTGCTTTGTAAGAAGTTTTCCCCGTCTTACATCTTAATTAATATACTTAAGCATTGTTGCCCCCCCCCACCACGTGTTGCGCATCCAAGCCTTCGTGATTTTACAACTCTCCCGCGTAAAGGTGACTTGTGTTCGGAATTTTACGCTGATTTAATTCCTACTTCCAGGTATTTTGTCTTGATTTTGATACTTAGATCTTTCTTTGTATGAAGGGTTTGCTAATGCAGGGAGAGACCCTGATGACTGCATGGTGTAGAAGTGGCTACTTAAATCACTTAAAATGTCTGATCATCGATTCTGCTGGTCGAAACCGGTCACAGGTGCTTTCTTGCGTGGATTGACCCAGACTTGGCGACGGCTTTGTGCATTCAGCCGGTTCGACAACCGCTACCAGGAATAGATGGTTTTGCCCCAAGGCAGTATGGGACAGAGTGGACTGGTAATTATTGAGTGCTTAGTTTATCTACTTTCCCTCAGAGCTGAACCCAGGTATCTGACGATAGAGACTCCATGATGGAGTGTCTTTTTTGAGAAGTTGAAACTTACTTAGGTGGCCAAGAAATTTCACACTTTTATGGAATCTGAAAGTACAATATGTACACAAAATCCCACCCTTGGGGCCTATATTGAACCCTTCACCTTCACTGTATTTCTGTAATCCGTCTTATCTACTCACAGTTAACCAATTTGGACTCTTCTCGTGAGGTTTGCTGAATATTTTATATGCACTTCTCATCTCTCCGTGCGTGCTACATGTCCATCACCCCCTGTTGTGCGAGGTACAAATTTCGAACCTCTTTATTATGCGGTTTTCTTGGTCCTGTATGGCATTCTGTGAGGGTTGGTCCCACGGCCAACCCCTAACTGGTGGAGTATTCTTTGTCGGACTTCCGCGAATGCTTGTTCATGTTTGTAGACACTTTCCTCGACAGTATTAAGTTACAGGAAATTTTATGAACCCGAATTACTGAGTGACCTAATCCCTAGACACGTCGTTTATGGAATTCTATGATACTGTACCTGGAGCGAATTACCGTCTTCACAAAGCCAGGCGAACCTAGTGAATTTATCGTCTAGTCTTGTGAAAATCTATTTAAGTTAGATTTTGGTTTCATGTAACGTATGATACATTGCACCGAAATGAGCCAAAATTGAGTACGTCCCTTCCGAGAATAAAGCCCAAATCACTGAGCTCGTCTGTTGTGATTATTCCCTCTTTTTATATTCGCTTGAAACTGAAAAGTCGGATAAATTCGAAAGCGTAATTATTCAGCTCTCGTCAGTGTTTCAAATGGGGAGCAGTTGGCTGCCTCGAAAGAAGTTAATCAGCAAAGCGGGGAACATCTTCATAAATATACTGGACTACGCCGCAGATTCCCGGACCGTGTTTTAGCTGTGGCATACTCCGTTATTTTCTTTGCAAACGCCCGTCGTAACTCCTATAAGGTCTAGTGGCAAATATTATATCCCACCCTCTTCAACAATCAATCACGCTTCATTTGTAAAAGGTTCGTATGATTCTAACTGTATGAGCCGGGATAGCTCAGTCAGTATAGTGACTAGCTACGGGCTGGACGACCGGGGTTCGATCCCCGACGGGGGCAGAGGATGTTTCCTCTAGCCTCTGCGGTCAGACCGGCTCTGGGGCCCACCCAGCCTCCTCTACAATGGGTACCGGGGTCCTTTCCCGGGGGTAAAGCCGGCCGGGGCGTGATGCTGACCACTCACCCCCATCTAGTGCCGGGGTCAAGGAAGAAGGAGCTATACCTCCACTCACCCCAAACGCCTACATGGCGTATAGTGGGACAAACTTTACTTTATGATTCTAACTGTAAACATTGGTTATCTCCTTAAACGGCATTAACCACTTAATCTTTGTGTTGGTGAAGAATTGTTTTCTTTGCGGTACGGACTGGATTATTAAATAATATTTATTGAACTTCGGCTTCAAAGGAATAATGGCTCGATACGTAACACGAAATATTTTATTTACATGTACACTGCAACAAATTTCGGATTATTCCTGACGAGTCAGAAATCTAGGTTCACAGAAGTTTCTTTAAACGAGGATTTAGTTACGTTTCCGGTTGTGTGTTTCTGTTACGATACTACTTCCAAATGTGTGAATCTCCGTGCCAAGAAAATACAGTAAAAAAGGAGGGGGTCTGAAAAGAAATAAATAAGAGAGAGTAGTTGTACAGAAGCTCGTTCACTTAGGCCATTACTGCATATCATCATTAATGTGATAACATCGCGTAGTCGTGCTAGCATGTTGTATATATGTCGGTATGGCTGTATGGCGAGCCAGCGAGATATGGAGCATTAAAACTTATATGGTACGTAATGGATGTGCCATTACGTTTTATCGCTTTCCCTCATAAAATGGTGGCAATAAAAGAGCTTATTATAAGATTATACGAGAAATAACTTCATCGTAAATAAATACATAAAATATATTTTTTCGTTAATGTTATGGAGATGTAGATAATTCATATACGGGCTTATACACATAGTTGCTATGAACTCATTTATTTGGTCTCTTAAAATGTTAATTAAAAAGTCGTTACACGAACGGGATTTTTGATGTTTCCTGCGTGGTATAAAAGCGGAATATAATATCGTCAGGAAAATATTGTGTCTTTCAAGCTTGCGAGACTATTCAGTGTTGTCATGTATCTTTATTGCTTGCGGGTATAAGTACGATTTGTATCTTTATGGCAAATTAAAATTGTTTTGTATGAAGAAAAATGTATTGTACTTCGAGGAAATTTGCTAGAAATTTTAATGGATAGAAGGCCGTAACGTATGTTTTAGGACTTGTAAGAATTAATTTACGCCTGCTAGGCCATTGTTTTTTCCTGCTGTGTAGCGCGACCTGGGTGTTTGTCTGTGTACCATGTAAGCTGGTTTAATCTTGTATGATTTGAGGTTTTCACAGCGGTGAGTATGAAGATTTCTGTCTTCTGGTTTGTTGCGCTGTGTAGTCTGGTCGATGTTTACCAACGTTTCGGAGGTCATACTGCCTCCGTCATCAGGGCGATGACAGAAGTCTTTGTTAGAGTTTAAAGGAGACGCGAAAAGGAAGAAAATTTGATTCGAGTAGGCCTAACTGAAATTACTAACCCATTTACAGGTTGATATCTTCTGAAACGACGTTATATCGATTGTTTAGATTATATGGATTGCATTAAATGCGAAGACGGAATTAGTTTTAGTAGATGAGGATAAGAAATCGGTTTTTGGCTACTTAAAGTTATCAAACCGGCATTTATCTGGGAAAGTGACGAATAGCACGAAAAGTCAGACGAGATAGTCGTTAAGTCCGTTGAGATTAGAACGTTTCATGTCGTGATGCTGAGAGCAGAGTTGACTTAGCCGTTTAGGTTTCTGAGAAAACAGAGCTTCTTCTTAGGAACCGCATAATGGGGTGAAAATACTATACTTACCCACAGAATTGTTTATTTATTTTGTGGATTGGAATTGTCTAGCTTCGCAGATTTTAAGGATGAACGTTTTTGTAAAAATGTGCTCTCACCAGGCGGGAAACGAACATTTTTGTCACTATAATTCTCAGAAGTAAAGTGTGCAGTTACACGAGATGTAGTAGTCGGTGTTGTAAAGATTGGTCCTCGAGGTCAGGACATAGAAAGGCGGGTCTCGCTCTTATGATCCCTGTATCTGTGTTCTTGCTCTCGGCGTCTTCACTAACTAATAACGTTCTTCGCCGTTCCCTAATTAGAAGTCAGGAAAGCAAACAAGCATAGCAACCAGCGCAGTGCCATTACCATACCCCTCTCCTCCTCCTCTCTGTTTCAGTAGTTTCCCTGCCTGCCGGATTATTGCCTGTTAAGTCGATTATCCGGTTAATCTAGCTCGTGCCTCATTAAGGACAGAAATGTAGATAGCAAGATAGGACTCATTATGTCCCTCTCGGGAGTGGGGAAGGTACACACCGACTAGAAAGGAAGAGCGCAAATGCTGCAGAATATACTCCGTCCAGCATTAAGAAGAATACGAGGCTGAATTTGGAAGGTAATGGACGCGGACTATTTTTATAATGTATTATCCAAGCATTTAAAAAAAGTCCGCCATCCTAGCCAAGAATCGCACAGTGTTCCAGATTTTCAGAGTCCTGGTCTGTAAATGCGACGGCAAAACCCCATCACGTACATGGCCGGTACACTGTGCTTCAAGGAATTATACAGTTGTACAGTTCGAATGCTTGTGTTGCCGTGGCTGTCGAATGTCCGTGCTCGTGAAACTTGTGACGACTTCTGTATCGTAGGTTCTTGATAGCACCAGTTCCGGCCGGCCTTGCACGTGTAATGAGACAAGGCTTAAAGATAATTGGTGCCCACATACATTCAGATTGCTTCAAGGGCAGTTACAGCATTGAAATAAGTCTATGTAGTCAGTAGCGTGCCTAGGATTTCATTTCAGAAGTCGTTATAAACGTCGGTAAAACCAACTCGTCATGGCTATATTATATTATAATTTCTTAACTATATATGGTCTGCAAAGATTCATAACTGCTATTTTACTCAAAATGCAGTGTGAAAGGAAACAGTTGCATGGAAGATTGTATCTGGACAACCCTTATGAGAGGTGCATTTCTTTCTGTCAGTAATTAATTAATTCATAACGTCCTTTCCCTCTTTCAGAATGAGATACAGAAAATAGGATTTGATGTTCTCACAGCTGAGTACGAAGATGGCTGTCTTCTGGGTTGCTTGCTGCCTCTATCATCAGGTGATTATAGAGGCAACAAGGACCTCTGAAACGTTGGTAAACTTCTACCAGACTACACAGTGCCACAACCCAGAAGATTGCCATCTTGGAGATAAAGAAATCTCGCTTAAATTGCTCGTGCTGGGTGAGCCCTCCGCTTTTATCTGGATTTAATAATAATATGAGCATGTACAACAGGCAGACGGAGATGGGTAGGAAATGAATGAGGTAGTGCGAGCTAGGAAGTCGCGGGATGCTGGGTGCGAGTGTCGGCGTATGCGCGGGTGCTATGTGAGGCTCGCAGACTGGTCTCCCGGTAGCCTGTCTTGCCGCACAGGCTCAGTGCGAGTGTGGCAGTTGTGCTGTGCCGTTGTGGGCAGAAGGTGTTGTCTGCACGTCCGGCGTGTGCCATGGATATAGCTCTTAGCACTGTCGCTTATTTCACATGCAGCGTAATAGAGTCGGGTGTCGCTACTGAATCACTGGGTGGATAAAGGTGAAGTGAAATCGGAGATACATGCCTTATTAATAAATGTACCATTGCTTGAACAGCCCACGTTCACAAAAATCAATACGTAACGTTTTTTTTCGCCCATCCGCTGGTGGCAGTGAATGCTCAAAGAACGAGACCTGGATTCCGCTACTGCAGTGTCCCCGTTACGAAATTTACAGCGATGCGTTGATCTGTGTTGTGTATTTTGTAGTGTCAAGTGGTGCATTGTGTGTTGTGTGCTGTGAAATTAATTGCTTTGATCAGGAATTTTCCATTGTTCCAGAAGAGTAGATTCTGGTGTGTTGAACCTGTAAGGTTAAATAAAGTTGCAATTCTGAGGCTGCAGGAGTTGTCTAAAAGTGGAGCTGGTGGTGGAGGGGTGGAAAAGGAGGTGAAGAAATCCGAGAAGAGAACTATATTAGTAAAAGCAATCATCACGACGGAGAATCAGGTAGATTTATCTGTATGTCTGTATCGCTTCGTACACAATTCTGGACATCCGCATACTTCCAAATTACTTGGAATAAATTGTTAGAAGCTCTGTCACCTGCCTTTCTGTATACAATATTTTCACTCTAGCATTAGAGTTTTGGTACAATTTCGTATCTCGCCTTTTTACCGAATTTAATCGAACAAATCTAATTTTCATTGTCGGGTAACGTGGGCTGACAGTTCCTAATTTTAGTTGCGTTTAATTTTGTGTGGATAGAAAACGTCTAGTCAAAGCTTTAGGCACAGATGAGTTATTTGTTTTACGCTGTATAACCAGTCTTGTTCAAACATTTTAAACTTGTATTTCGGCTTGGTTACCGGCTCTTCTGATTGAGAATTTTATTGTTTCTTCCAGTTTCTCCATATTCGTACCTAGTCATCATTGTCAACAATATACTAACCTTCGCAGTTTATATAACAGTGTTCCTAACAAAGAATCAACATGGTTACATACATATTGTGTTCCGGGCTGTTATGAGCTATTTGAAAATAATGATCATTTGTCGTAAACGTAAAACTGAATGACCATAACATCCCAAATTGGAATACATAAATACACGAAACAACCCTGTTTATGCGTTTGTCCAAACTTTTTGTATATTTGTGCGGATGGTGTTTAGGACACCCGCTTTTACGAACTTGGACCGGTTTAATTTGTTCTTTATTTTTTCAAGGAAGACGGATATGTTTACATAATCTGAAAAGAAAGGTGGTTTGACGTTTAGAACGTGTTTATTTATCATTGTACGTGCCCTGCAGCTGAAACGTGCTGTAATTCGCTTGCTATTTCACAACAGCCTTATCTGACATGTTGGCTATACATTGCAACGTGTAATTTGTGCACTTCGGGGTTTGTGTGATTGATAAAGCACGTCAAACGACAACTTTTATACCACACATTATAAGCACACTCGTACACATGTCCAGTAAGCAGTTTTGGCGTTAAAATTGTTTGAAAAGCTGCTACGTGGAAGATGAAACAGAATTGTACGTATAATATTAAAGTGGAACTTACGAATATTGATGTCGGTAATACTGACGGGATTGTGCTGTGCCGTAATCAGCGACTTTGTAGCTGTTCCCGAGTACTTAGGCGTTGCGTTAAAATGAGTGTTTGTTTACTGGTGTGTAAGACGAAGGATTTGATTTCCTTATTTAGCGTATAAAAAATCTGAGGAGTCATCGAACTAATTTGTACTTTATTAGGGAGATGTTTGTCACCAGTAGTTTCTTTCAGTGTAGTGAGCAGGTTAGGTAGGTTATTGAACTGCGTGCCATTCCAGAACTGTATTAAACAGAGGCTAGCGAAAAATCTGCCTCACCAGTGAAACGATAAGAGAAGGTTTTTCGTGGCCTTAGGTTTAGAGATTGCTAATCGTAGTGAAGTCTTCCGGGGCCATCCACCTTGTGCTTACAGAATCAGTTTCCGACAAAGCGTTGAATGAATCGACAATTATGCTGTCATTTCTTTCACTTAGGTACAAACAAAACTTGTCATTGTAGAATGAGATTTAATTGGTCGATTCTCGGCAGAGGTTGTGGGTCAACCCGGTCTCCTTCCATCAGTATGTACCCCGAGCGCTTTCCCGGAAGGATAAAGCTGTTGGAGTGTGAAGCTGGACCAATAATCTGCACTTCGTGCCCAGGATAAGAATCCGTTGAGATTTATTTCTACTCCGCTGCATGTGCTCCTTCATTTTGTGGTGTTTTAGACACGGGACAAGTTTCCGGATAACGTGATGTGCTGATTTATGATTAATACTGCGGTCGTAAGGTTTCTGACGACGGTGGGTTCCAATCTGTAAAAGCCGTGTTTTGATCTTTGTGGTCTATATTTCAGTAAAATTACGTTTCAGAAGCTGAATCTTCTTCCGTCTTCAGGTGGAAAGGGGCCGTTGGACTCCCTGGTTGAGCTAGGTCCAGGTCTGATTCTAGCCCAACTGGGGTTTCTGCCTTTCCCCTTTCTACCTGAAGACGGAAGAAGGTACAGCTTACGAAACGTTATGATTTTATTGAAATGTATATGACGGAAAAAGTCCGAAATATCACGTATACAGATAATGCCGGCAAATTTATTTTTCGTACGATACTTCCTATATCGATAATTGTCTGTATTTGAAAAGGTTCAGTGAATATTTTACAGCTGATACACAAACATATTCTTATAAAATTTAAAAATTTGAATATTTGTTACAGTGGAAGAAGGGAAGTTTATTAAGTTCAGGTAAATACGGTCGGTATTCATCAGTAAGTTGTGTTAAAATTTTACAGCAACTCGGTAAGCTGGAGGTTTTATTGTAATGCCACCGTGTTCCACACCAAAATGTCGAGAAATGTAAATTGTGAGGTAGTAGGTGGTTAGAATTGTGAATTTGTAGTAAGTGATTGAACCAGAATAGGCAATTCGCTCCATGGTATAAATTGTTTGACGATTGCATGCATGTGGCGGCTTCACGAACTGTTAATTTAGTTGCTGGGCGACGTAAACAGATATGCTGCACATACGACCAACGTTTCGGGAGTAATGGAGGCACTAAGCACCTTTGAAACATTGGTAATTTCCTACCAGACCACACGGCGCAACATCCCAGAAGACGACCGGAAATCTCACAAATACCAAGTCGCACTATTAAAAGAGGTCAGTAGCTGGACCTCTCGCATAAATTGTAGGTTCACGAAAGACACCGATGTTTTTAGCCCGTACATAACTCGGAGCTCGGAAGTACGGCACTGTAGCGTCATCCACCCCCTTTGTTTTCACCCCTCATGTATATGACGTCACCCACCGGTACAGTTTCATTGAGCGCGGGACGTATGAAACTGAGTTTGGAAATATGTACATAATTTGTGTGAAACATTTTTATGTGTTAAAATTGCAAACATGGTGACGGCGCGAAACTTTTGAGATTGTTTTCTGACAGCTTCCAGGTGATAAAAACACGTTCTAGTGAATGGTTATCTTATTATGCTTGGAAGTTCGGTGCACTTAGAAATGAATGTTTAAAGAGATCTGTCATTTGCGTCACAAGTCATCTTTTTAGAAGATTTTGTATTTAGGACGAATGGGTGTTTTCGCAAAGAAGACTCAGAATCTGACAGGCCACTTACTAGCTGGTGGTATTGAATGGTCGCTGTGACAACTGCGGTGAGACGTTAAGTGGTAGTTGGGTATCGTGTTAACACGAGTTGCAGGTGTAAGTCACCCATTTTAATCGAGACTTCTTAACCTGTCCGCCTCAATAATGCCTTCAAGATAAAGATAATCAGAAAGGAAATGGACTTTGAACAGAAACACTTCCACCCACATGCTAGTCTTAATGACATCAATGTTGACCTCGACATGCATTGATGTTCCGTACAGGCTTTGTGAAAGAATTTAGCCTATAGTCTGACCAGAACAAATAATATGACCACATGATAAAAAAAATGTTTCGCGTAGTCGACATATTTTTACCTCGCATTTTGTAAACAAATGAACTAGTAGTTGCGACTACATCGCAGCCGAATCTGACTGGAACTAGGCGCTTAGGCTGTTCAAGTATGTGAAGGTGAGATCTGAGGTTAGGGAGGGAATCAGCCTGTAGCATGCAAACTCTGCGGTTAGTTACAGACCTCCTTCGTTTCTTCAGTTACGTAATGGCATAAAATCCTTCCTACATACACAGCATTGATCTCGTTTCTTGAATTAGTGCATCGCATCAAATGTGACTCTTTGTCCGATTTACACCCGGAAAACATCCCCGGCTGGACTTACCGCATAAGGGAAAGATATCTTGCCCCTGCCGGAAGCCGAATTCAGGTTGTCCAGACTGTAACCTAGTTACCATTCTGAAATATCGAAGTATTAATATGTAATAGGTTTAATGAAATACCAAAATGCGGAGACACCATTAATTTAACAAGAAAGCAGCAGAATGTGACGACTGAACAGACCTGTTTGAATTTTGAATGTCTCGACACGCGTAAAATCACGGCACGCTGGTCGAGAGACATTATTTTGTGGAAAGACTCAGTATTAACCTGAGGCATTGACGTAATATGAGAAACCTGAAGATGATTTAGCACGAGTGGGGAAGTGTCTGGTAAGACACGTACTTTTGTGCAAGTACGTCGGTCACTTTAGCACTGGAGCCTGTTCATTAGGCAGACCCGCCGTTCGGTAATAGGGTTCCTGAGAATGAACAGGGTTCTCTCAGAACCCACATTAATCACAAGATACAAAGAAAACTGGATACCTTTGCAAATGGTGTTTGAATTCGCACACCTAAACCAGGCAGACATTAGTGTTCCGTTATAATCAGAAAAATTTAAACAACTATAAGACCCTGCAAGCACGAGCGGTTTTTCTGCCGCATTGATCGAACACACTGTTTCAATAGGAAGCGAGTGAACTTGCAGTAGTTTTACCGCTGCGGTTTTTCGAACGCAACATGCTTCATTTTCGATGCGGTGCTGTGGCAGCACAGCCCAACCTGTGTGTACGCGCACGAGCGGCGAAACAGCCGCACGGCGACCATTGTTTGCACGACCTTGGTGGCGATTGTCCGCGTCACGGATCTTGACAGCAAAGCTTATGACAGGCCGATAACTGAATAGGAGAAAAGGCCGGCACTGTACAGTCCTGCCATATCGGAGTACAGTCACAAAAACTGTGGATAGAAGTCTGTGTAGCTCTACGACCGAACTCGAGCCAACTTTTTTTTTAAAAAAAAACCTTTGGATACATACACAGGTCTTAATATAACTTGTGAAATTGGGCTTTTAACATTCTTTGACTCACAAGTGGAGGGAATCAAAATTTATTTCTACGCTTTGCCCTCGTTCTTAGCAAAAAGCGCACACGCCAACTGTCTCCACAAAATCCAAAGTTTTGTCTTCCCCCTTACCAAGTATTGTAAGTACACGATGAAGCTGAAAGGTTCCAGTCAGTATTAACCAAACCCTGAAGTCGGTGCTGAGATGATTTGAACGTCTTCCTCTAGAGCATAGGTTCCCAAAATTTTATACCTTGCGCCCCCCTTAAAACATTTCATAAATTTCACGCCTCCCTTCCAGAACAAGTGCAAGCAAACAGATTTGACATAAAATTTAGCTATGAGTATACAGCACTGTAAGCCAACTAAACTGCAATGGATGTTAAAAAAAGTTTTTCATACAAACAACACCCCCCTCCCCAGAAAACCACTCGCCTCCCCTCCAGGGGGGCGCCCCACACTTTGGGAACCTCTGCTCTAGAGTAAACGGTGTGATCTGTGACGAAAATTGTTTCGGTATGATTTGCGGTTTTCACGGCGGTGAGTACGCGGATGGTTGTCTTCTCTCCGGGCGATCGCCGTGATGATGCAGGCAGCAAGGACCTTTACCAGAATACACGGCCCAACAACCCAGAAGACGGCCATCATCAGTCTCACCGCCTTGAAAACTTCAGATCCTACACAGATGAAATAAGTTCTTTTAATCGAGTAACAGTAAGCGTTGAGATTTGGGGTTCTCACGGCGGTGATATGGGTTGTAACACCACGTGGCCTTGTAGGTGGGCACCAGCGCCTCTGAGGAACATTGTTCATCCATCTTCTGCTCTGAAGATGGAGGCAGTACTTCTCTGAGATGTTTTTACCCACCTACACGTTCACATTGCTTCACAACCCAGAAGACTATCAACAGCAATGATCAGTTTCTGAATTCATTCTTTCCCCCAGCGACTTCTCTTAAATGAATGGGTTTACCACTTGTCTTTTATGCCTCCTGCGTACTGGTTTTGAATCGTTTCGAAGAACTGTATATATCACAAACATATTCGTTTTGTGGCGAGAAACGAAACCGTTCTTTTAACAGAACGCGTTCTCACCATTCCGTTTATTAGCCGGAGACTTGAGGGCCCCCGCATGCTAGTTACCGCTGTCCCTTTTCGGAATACGGTGTGGTTTGTTGCTTATAGCCTTTCTTTGTTACTGTCACTTTATGAGTAATGATGCCAACCCAAGCGCATTCGTTTCTTTCATCTGTCTAATATACCCATTTTATGCCCCATTCTTCTGTAATCTAGGCTGTCTAAGTAAGAGAATGGACGTTTCTCGGGCAGCGCTTTGCGTATGCCACTTCACTAAGTGAGCCAATTTGCGGGCTACTTATTCCTCCCTTGTTCCTTCTCTCTATCACACTATTACTGTACACCCCCTCCCCTCCATCTCCTTTTGCGGTGACTCAGCACCTCGTAAAGACTCCCCTTGTATCCCCTAACATCCCTCTAGTGACTAGAGGCTTATGCACTACATCCAATTAATTGACAAGCGAAACAAAGGGAAGTAGCTGAAGAGGAATCTATGATGGGATGGCTCAACGATTTCCTTCCCAAATCCAGTAAGCATCGTGGTGATTTTCATGCGAATGAATTTGATGTCCCCAAAGTTTTACCTCGTCGCCGAAGATTCATGTAATCAGAGGTGGCTCGGGTTTTATTTTTCGGGTGGATCACCTCTGAAGAAAAAATTATAACAATTGCTAAATTGTAGTTCATTCGAACGTCGTCAGGTACAAATAACAGCGATTTCAGTATATGGGGAAACAAACGTTATGACAAAAGAATTTTTAAGTCGTTTTAACTAACGTAAATTCTAAGACGTTTTTAATTGTTACGACATTTTAAAAAAATTAAGTAGGAGTCTTGATGAAAAAATGAAGACTAGTGAAATACTTAATACAAATTTATGGAAATATGTTAAATGCTTATTTTCCTGGCTGGATGATAACCCCCCGTGTTCATGCCCCTTCTCTCAAGCGCTCTCTGCAAGGGCCCTTTCCTCGCCCTGCCCTGCCCCCCCCACCCCCCCCCCCCCTCCCCAGTCAAACACCCTTCTATATCGGGGCATTTCTTCTTGGACTAATAGCGTTTTGGGACATAACAGATCTTTAATTATAATCATCTGTATTGACCCATATGTATAAGCTGTCAACCTGAACTATGATAATTTACTTTTTTTAGTGGGGCTCTGCCCAAAGTGACTTAATGGGTGAGCAGCCATTGTGTACTCTTCTACATCCTTGCATCTGAGGGAAAAACACAAGTTTTAAACTTTTCCTAATGCTGATAGTGTGATTCAATTAACAAAGTTGAAACGGGCAGTAGATTTAGCACGAATGGGGGAGAATGAGAACTTCGTACAAATTTGTGATTTATAAACATTTAGAGTTGAGAGCTCAGGGGAGATGTATGAGGAAGAAAATGTTTATTGGAGTAACTAAATGTGAAAGTGTAGATTGACAATGTTTCCGCGGAATGGTTCATCTTAGAGTTGTGAACGAAGTAGTCGGTTCCCAAATATTTGTTCAACAGTGATTTTTCGCTCCGATGATGGGGCAGCAAGCACCTCGAAAACGTCGATAAATTTTTACAAGACTACACGGCACAACGACCCAGAAGACGGTCATCATCTAACCTGTATCAGTTAGCTGAATTGGCTAAAATTGGTATTCACTTTTCGATTTCTCGCAGGACAGTTTATTAAGAAGACCTGACGACTTTCAAGAGACACTCGGTTCGATCTCTGGCTAGGGACTCTCTGTCTGTAGACATACAGGTTTCTCGTGATACTTTCAGGCTGATGATGATCTACAAGCTGCAGTAAGAAATTTGCTACTGCCTCCTCTCGAAAATTCTGGGGTTTTCTCAGTTCCTCATATTTGTACTTTATGCCGTGATTACGTAGTCGAAACACTGCAACAAACTGCTACTTCGCGTGGAATTGGTGCGAAAAACTTTTGAACCCGGAATTAATGGGCGACGTGCTTAAGCGGGACCGTTTTATAATGTATTAATATATATCTTATCGAAAACGTTGTTTTTTTTGACATGAAGCATATCCACACAACAAAACTAGTTATTGTTCTTTCTAGCGTAACGCGCTTGTAATATTTTTATCTATATTCCAACCGTTTCTGTGTGAGGACACGCCAAGTTACGTGTTGTTGTGAAATCGTGTGTTCGTGCGCGTATACCTACGTTTAATTTTTTCGTACTTCATTATACTTTTGCTCTAGGCCTATATATATTTGTAACGCATTTTACAGTTTATAAAATAAACAGCTTAAGGAAGATCATTCAATGCCAGGAGTGAGAAATAAAAACTGATCTTCTGTTAAAGTCGCAGTACTTACAGAGAAATGTTTTCAGGACAGCATTCAGCATGACGTCAGGAGTTCAAGGTCGAGTCAATTCTCTGCGCGGACGGACAGTAAGTGGCAGACGTGGTCACAGTCACTGTATAAAATGTGTGTGTAAATTTGTCATTATAAGTCATAATTTACGCGTGTTAGGTATTTCATGCTACATCGTAAACAGGCAATGTTTCGGAACGAGATGTGTAGCATTTGCGCATGAGACCGTGATAACAATAACCCGTGCTACACCATTCGTTCCGTCATTTTGAACGGTCGTTAAAACTCCTTCGCCTAGACCATCAGGGAACGGGACATATACATAAAATCCTCAGCAGTTTGAGACCATTTTATGTGAATGGTTGAACTTGACGGTTAAAAGGAAAGCAGTTTCATTCTCACCGAGAGATAAATGGTTGGTGTAGTGAGACGGGAGAATTTTGTGCTTCGTTGCATTTCGCAGACAATCTGCTAAGGATGCAATATTGCTTCATAAAGGCGAGATAAAACCTTCATGGTGTGCGTGTCTTTATGAGTACATGCGTATTGTATGTTCCTGAAACTTGGTATGTACTAAAGAACATTTTGAACAGCGTATGTTGATCGTACTGCTAGTGTCTGGTGCGGTCACTTAAGTCATATTGCTTTAGAAACAGTACATCGAAGCCCTCAGGTTGAGGTATGCACCGGCCATCAAGAAGGGGTCAACTTGCTGATCAACCATAGGGTCTACTTCCAGTATAAAACGAATTCAAATGAAAAGGTCAGGCCCTCATCTGCAATGGCCTAACTGAACTCTTTGAAGTGACCGGATGGCCGGGGTTCGCTTCGACGACCAGGCCGATTTTAAAACCGATGTAGCGTGGAGATGACCGTTCACCTTTATCTAGTAGTGGTAAGATTAATCGGTTTACGTGTAGGCCAGTGCCTTCATGGCTTGGGGAAGTTTCTCATTTTGTATGGACAGGCACTTGTAATCACTGTATTACTGTTTTCCCTTTGAAGGCAGCTCGTCCAAATAATGTTTAAAATTTCATAAAACTTCTTCATTACAAGTAACCATTGGATGGCTGCTTCCTGGGATGTTACACCGTATAGTCTGGTAGATCGACCTGATGATGGAAGCACCTATCACCTTCGAAACAGGCGCAATAACCCAGAAGGCATGACAGGCTTGTCTGTGACCAGCAGACGCCTATGTCTGGTCTATATTTCGTATCTACGTGCCTTTTATGGTCCACACAAATACATCCAGCGAAATGGACAATGAAAAGAAAGATTTAGATGTGGGAAAGACACTTAATTCACTTAACAGAGCCAGAGTTATGGACAGCTTTCAGAATTTACTGACTTTTATATTATTTTCTGAGACAACCAAGTGAGGAAATCAATAAGGTTCATTTCATGCATCATTAATCTTACACGAAACTTGAAGACGTAAATGAGATAGATATTATGCATCGTCTGCTTCTTGTGGCTTTCAAAATGATGGCTGCAGGACGGAGGAAACAGGGTGTGTATCAACTAAGTTTGGTTTCCTCACTTCCTGATTCAACTGTAATTTGTGGAACACATGACACGATAAAAAATAGACGGAGTCCTAGAGAAATGATCTGTAAAGCCATGAATAAAAATATCAGATCTAAAACTTCTTGACGATGGTGAAGAGTCAATTGAATAAAATGTTTGGATATTATCCATCGTCTAGTAAATATGAAACGTAAAACGACGTTTCGGAGATGGGACTCTATCTCCGTCTTCAGGTTCCTACATAGTTGGGCCCACTAGATAGAGCTAATCCCTATCTCCGGACCTTCCATCGTCTAGTAAATATAAAACGTAAAACGACGTTTCGGAGATGAGACTCTATCTCCGTCTTCAGGTTCCTACACAGTTGGGCCCACTAGATAGAGCTAATCCCTATCTCCGGACCTCTAGCTCTATCTAGTGGGCCCCACTGTGTAGGAACCTGAAGACGGAGATAGAGTCCCATCTCCGAAACGTCGTTTTACGTTTTATATTTACTAGACGATGGATAATATCCAAGAAATTTTTATTCAATTGGTTATACTGCTGGGATTAAACTGTATAAACGTAATGTTGATCCAGAAGTATAATGTTGAATCAAATGAGAATGTTTCTTCTGCTTTGATGTGGTTGGGTATGCTCCGACGTCTTGTTTATATAATGTGATTTAACAACCACAATTCTGCTCTGTTGTGTTCATGGCGTTGCTGCTGATCTAAATGGATGTGGAGTAATAGGTCAGTTCTGTTAATTACTAGAAGAAGTTAATAAGTTATTAACCTACAGGACTCGAATCAGTACATAATCTCACATGTAATAGACGCTGAGTGAATGAACACTATACAATACGTCCATCTTCTCTAATAAACCAGCTTACTTTTGTTTGCTGTATTACTAGGAAGGAGCTGTACGTGTGAAAGGTAGCCCCTCCAAGCCTCTTCTTTGTTGTAACATAAATTAAGTAATGTTAGAATGTTGGCGTATTTTATGGCTCAGACCCATTCCCTAGCATCGAATGTACGTGGCAAAAATTTTCGCCCTGAAGAAGTCGATTTGCTGCCAGACGAATGAACAAAACATTCTCTATGGTAGTAGAACCCGAGGATTCCGTCATTAGACGTTTATTACAACCAGTTGCATGCATCTCACGGCCTCAGACCTTATTTCCACAACGAATATTGGTCTTCTCGTCTTCCAAGTAATAATCCGGTTAGGCTTCGCCATCAAAATTGCTTGAGCCTTCTTTAGTAGTTCTTATATTACCTGATGGCGCAGACATGATTAGACTCCGAAAGGTACTGAATTTTAGATGTTTTAATGTTTTATTTTTATTTATTTTTTACAATTGGTGTAATCTGAATAACAGAAAATGAAAAATGTCGAAATAAAATACCATTATACTAGGTTACCTACAACCCACAAAGTGGGATATTTAATACCGTACTAGTAAACTGTTTCAAAAGTACGTACTGCCTCCATCTTAAGATTCAAGAATAAACTAATTAACAGTCCTTTCCGAAAACCGTGATAACCCCTCTCAAATAAATTCCTTCCAATGTTTTTTTTCGGTTGGCTCTCAGTTAAAGACTTGATCACGTTTGAAAAGATAGATATTAAGATTATGCTGAGAAATTCCAAACATTACGAAACGAGCCCGGTATCTACCGATGCTTTAAATAATTATGTTACAGCCACTTTCTGCGTCATCTACCGTGGAATGAATCCTGCCATATCTTAACGCACAAATTTTAACCCAGGTGTGTTTACTTAAACACTGCGACATGAAGACTTATGGGGGAGTGGAGGTATAATCCCACACATTCTTGGGTGGAGGTGAGTGATAACTTCATGCCTCAGTCGCTTTACCTCCCGGGAAAGTGTTGGTATTATCTCCGGTACTACATTTTATTTACATCTACATCCGTTTGGGGTCGGAATTCGGTTGCCGTTTTCCTCATTGTGTGCAGAATATCTGATAGTCCGAGATGGAAAAGCAGTCGGTCCGTTGCCCAAAACCGTGACAATCTAGTTAGCTTTTGTTCACTTAGCTTGTTTGCGTGCGCATTTTCAGATGAGAGCACTTCCGTTACAGCACACGCCCGAGAACTGGATGGGGTAGGATTGCTAGAGAAGTGCATTTGATTAGGCCTGTCGTTGCTTATAAAATATTTTTATAACCTTTTGTAATGATTTTGGCCTGTTTTGACTCTCAGTGTTGCGTGTAAAACTGAAACCAACCTGTATTATCCTGTATGGTTGTGTTGTGCATTTAATTTAACAGTTAAATTTGCATCTATGCTACCAGGGCCTTGTTAAGGACATCAAGTGTGGGATATCTTTGCTGTAATTCACTTCATTTACATTGCCCTTCTCTTGTCATAGACACATATATTACGAAATTACCTTTACTCCTAGACCGGTCAAATGTCGGAGCAAATATGACGCCCGTAACTTAGGACCGGGGTATAATATTAAAACGAATCTTTGAGAGAAGTAAGCTGTGAAAGCGCCGATTGAATTCTCAGGATAAGAGTCGGTTAGCGGCTTTTGTAAACACGGCAACGAACCTTTGCTTTACAAAAATAAAGAGATATCTGGACCAGCTGAGTAACTATCAACGTTTCAAGAACGATCTTGCTATGTTCACCGGAAGTTTAAGCAGTAAACACTTTTTACTCTGAGATCTCCCCCTCCTATGATGTGATACTATGTCTTTGTGGAACTGGGCCGGTAACAGGCCCTTTCTTTATCCTCCAGGTGATACCTGAGTGAATATGGAGCAGCGGTGGAATGATATTGACAGGGGAAGACCGAAGGACTCGGAGAAAAACCTACCCCAGTGCCACTTTGTCCACATGGATTGCCCTGGTCGCGAACCTGCCTCTTTGTCAGAACTCTGAAATTCAACACGCTGGTGAGATGCGCTGGTAATACTTGGCACGTGGAATGTGAGGAACCATACTTTTAAAACGCGGGACATCGTGATGACGAGAAGGTGTCTAAAAATAAACACTCTGTGCCACCGAAAGAGAGCCGCTGTTAATGTTGACCGGACACATGAATTGGTCTGCCAAGATAAATACGCGGCGAAAAGACACGGCATTTGAAACAGCTAAATGATGTCATTGTGCATACATGAGGGGAATATCCTGGCAGAAATAGGCAAGCTGCTGGCACGTGGCCAGTGTAGACCGTTCGGGCCTGAAATACTTTTTTCATCCGCCAAACGATGGATTGTAGATTTGCTGGGGTCAACTCCGTGCGAGAAATTTCTCAAAACAAACCACACACTGATTCTCTAAACGTTTGTGGCCGTGGTTGATTCATAAAACGAATATTATGTTGGGCATTATCCGTTGACTTGAGTTATACTTTGTATGCTCGACGTTTCGGGGAGTTCGCTGTACTCTAAGATTTTTCGTATAACTTTCTTCCATTTATTTTTAGTGACTGCATTTGCGATAAAGCCCGGGATCTTTTGAATACTACACCCCGGTGGTCCAGTAGTTAGCTGATGTAATACATTTTAAAGGAACGGTGTGATGTGTGGGCTGGATTGAAGTGACTCACGGTAGCGATCGCTGGCGGACTCCTATGAACAGAGTAGTGTACTTTCAGGTTACATAAAAAACAAGAGAATGTCGTGATTGTCTGGAGGACTGTAAGCTTCTCACAAAGGGCTGTTGTACTCCATGAAGTAAGTGGGCTTCCGAATGTTTGTGACAACTTAGTGAACCGCCTGTATAACAGGCCTGATGTGAGATTATAGTCTTCTAGTCTAGTGCATCGTAGATGCCAAATAATACAATGCAAGCAAGAGAAGAATTAACATCATGCAGCTATGGCGCCGCTTGGAACACCCCGTTTGAAGAGGGGAGATGTATTGATTTCAGCTTGAAAGGCGAATCTTTTTCCTATTCTCCCATATTCCCTCATATTCTTCCAGCCCTCCTCTTATGTTACAGACTGCTGTTTCCACGTTTTTAGACACAATCTTCCTTTTATATATATCCTGTTATCACTCCCCTCGCTTTTAAACCCCGTCTTCCTTTTGTTAGCTCTCTCCTGTCCCTACGCTGGCCCATAACCGAGTTAGTTTCCTTGAAGAAGCAACAGTCTCCT